>JXCR01042253.1:93570-105398 GCA_002079205.1 Phalaenopsis hybrid cultivar
TATATATATATATATATATATAATAACATCTCTAAATAGAGTAGGCCAATAAAATCCAGATTGCAAAATTTTATGAACAGTTCTTTCATTCCTAAAATGACCTCCAAATTCAAAATCATGACATTCTTGGATCATTTCCTAAATTTTTTTGTAAGGCACACATCGTCTAATTACTAAATCTTTGCATTGCTTATACAAATTTTGGTCAACCCAAAAATAAGATTTTGCATCATGAATGAATTTCTATTCTTGTTCTTTTGTTAATCCATTTGGTAAAATACCACAAATAATATAATTTACAATATCAACATAACACGGTATTTCCCATCCTTTTACAACATAAAGTTGTTCATCAAGAAAAGTTTCATTAATTTCTTTTTCCATATCAAGAATTTCTTCTTGTTCTAGCTTAGATAGTTGATCAGCTATTTGATTATCAGTCCCTTTTACATCGACTACTACAAAATCAAACTCTTGCATCAGAAGTACCCATCTAATTAATCTTTGTTTTGCATCCTTCTTTTGCATTAAATATTTAATAGTCAAATGGTCAATATGCACAACACATTTAGCTCCAATCAGATATGAACTAAACTGATCAAAAGCATAAAAAATGGCTAATAACTCTCTTTCAGTTGTGATATAGTTAATTTGAGCATCATTAAGAGTCTTACCAGCATATTATATGACTTTAAAAATCTTATCATATATTTGCCCTAATACAGCTCCAATTGCATAATCACTAGCATCATTCATTAATTCAAAATATTTCTCCTAATCAGGTGAAACAATTATAGGTGCAGTGATCAATTTTTTTCTTAAAGTTTCAAAGGCTTTTAGGCAATCTTGGTTAAAGTCAAATTTTTTATCTTTTTCTAGAAGTTGGCATAAATGCTTTGTAATTTTTAAAAAATCTTTAATATATCACCAGCAAAACCTAGCAAATCCTAAAAAGCTCCTAACTCCTCTTACAGTAGTAGGTGGAGGTACGTTTCATATAACCTGAATTTTTGCATGATCTACTTCCATGTCATTTTCTGAAATCTTATGTCAAGCACAATTTCTTCTGCAACCATAAATTGACATTTTTCCTAGTTTAATACGAGATTATTCTTTTCACATCGTTATATAACTTTCTCTAAATGATTCAGACATATTTCAAATGAAGTTCCAAATACAGAAAAGTTTTTCATAAAGACTTCAATCCCTTTTTCAATTAAATCACTAAAAATTGACATCATATATCTTTGAAATGTTGCAGGTGCATTACATAATTTAAAGGGCATTCGTCGAAAAGTTAAGGTTTCATAAGGTCTAGTAAATATTGTTTTTTCTTGATCCTCTTTCTTAACAACTTTTTTCATCATAGGATTCAATCTCCTTTGAGGATCAACTCTTTGTTCATGTTGATCTTCTAATAAATTCTATGCATACAAATTAAAGGACTAATTTCATTACTATCAGCTAATGTCCAACCAAAGGTTTTTTTATATCTTCTCAATGTTTCCAACAACTATTTTTCTAGTGTATCAACTAATTCTGAGGATACTATAACGGGTAATGTAGATAAATCTCCTAAAAATATATACTTCAAATGTGTAGGAAGTGTTTTTAATTCTAGTTCAGGTGGTTTCTCAATAGATGAAATCAAATTCTTATTACTTTTTGAAGGGTCTAAGAATTCAAATTTTTCATGAACGTAATTCAAATCTTATTTACTCACTTTTGTAGATTCATTTTGAATTTTATCCTCATCTTGATATTCCAAATATTCCTTTTCAAATCCTTCTTTGAATGTCTTCTTGAAATATTTATAGCTTAAATATTCATTAATATCCATTTTGAAGCATTCAATCTCTTGCTTTTTGCAAGGTATCTCATTGATTTTGCAAAATTAAATGTAACCTCTTGATCATTAACTCTCATGGTTAGTTCTCTTTTCCACACATCTATTAAAGCTCTTCCACTGGCCAGGAATGGTCTTTCTAAAATGATAGGAATTTCATTAACTTCCTCCATATCTAATACAATAAAATTCGTAATAAAGATAAATTTAACAACTTTTACCAAAACATCTTCTATAACTCCTTTAGGATAGGTAATCGAATGATCAGCTAACTTAAGAGCTATAGTTTTAGGTGAAATATCTCCTAAACCCAACCTTCTGAAAATTGATAAAGGCATAATATTAATACTGGCTCACATAAAGCATTTCCAAAAAATCTTTCGTGAATAGGATAAGGATTAGTAAAACTTCTAAAATCTTTAAGCTTTTCAGGAAGCTTCTTCTGAATTATAGCGCTACACTCTTCACTGAGTGCAACGGTTTCATTTCCTGCAAACTTCCTTTTCTTATTAAGTATATCCTTCATGAACTTTGCATAGCATGACATTTGTTCCAACGCTTCAACGAATGAAATGTTTATTATTAATTTCCTCAATATCTCCAAAAATTTTGAAAATTGGTTATCTCTATTTTTCTACTTCAATCTTTGAGAAAGTGGAGGTGGTGGTCTTTTTATAGTGATTTTCATTGGTTTAATAGGACATTCTGACGCAAAATGAGAATCTTCCCCAGATTTTTCATTTGTCACCTCATCTTTTTCAACTTCAACTTCCACTTATTTTTGAACTGTGTTTTCCAATTCTTTTCCACTTCTCAGTTGAATAGCCTTAATTTACTCTTTATTCTGATCTTTAGGATTTACTTCAACATTACTAGACAACGTTCCTGGATGTCTATTACTAGGTGTAGTGGCAATAAATACAAATTGATTTTCCATGTTTCTAATTGAAGCTCCTTGACTTTGTAATTGACTTTCCATTTGCAATATAAATTCTTCCATTAACAAATTTTTCTCCTTACTCTAAATATTATTAAAACCTGGAAGGTAATTAGGTTTATAAATTGGATTTACTTGAATTTTGGAGTTTCTCAATGGGTTTGCAGTGTTGTTTCCCCATTGCGGATTTGCAGCATTAGAGTTATTCTTACTCTAACAAAAATTTGGATGATTCTTCCAACCAGGATTGTAATAATTGGCATAAGAATTATTAGAATAATTATTTACTGCATTTAAGATCTCATAAGAAGATTAAGATTCTATCATTTGTCCCAATGTGTTTTTCTCAAGCACAGGTGATGTCTGAGAAAAAAATTCATTCAATATTGATCTATCTTCTTTGATATAACAGCTAGATGGGCAACTAACATAGATATTGCATAAAAATCATGAATACTAGCTACTCTTTTCAGATCAAAGGACCATTGAAATTATTAGTAGTCATCTCTTCATCTAAAGAATATGCTTCATTGAATGTTTTTAACATTAATGATCCACCAGCAACAGCGTCAATTATCGATCAAAGAAATCCAACCAATCCATTATAAAAATTTTGAATTATTAACCAATCTGTCAACGCATGGTGTGGATACTTTTTAAGGAGATCTTTAAATCTTTCTCAGGCTTCATAAATTGATTCTCCTTCAAATTGACAAAAAAATGTAATATCATTTCTAAGCTTAGCAGTTTGTTAAGGTGAGAAATATTTAGATAAAAATTTTTGTGATAAGTCTCCTCATGTTTATATAGATCCAAATGCTAAAGAGTTTAACCACATCATAGCTTTAGCTCATAATGAAAAAGGAAAAAACCTAAGTCTGACGGCATCATTCGATACTCCATCATATTTAAAAGTAGCACACAATTATAGAAAACTAGCAATGTGTAAATTAGGATCTTCAGTTGGTGTTTCAAACTAAACTATGAAAATATTCAAACTAAACACACTAAAATATGAAAATATTCAAACTAAACTACAAACACTTTTTTAAGGTTTTAAAATTAAATTAATTTAAATTATAAAATAACTTACTATTACATTCCATTACTTCCCTCGCAACGGTGCCAAAAACTTGGTGCGGGGTGGATTTAGTGTGTTAATTTTGTAAATATTTTTTAATATTACAAAATACACATGAGAGATACAATATTAAATATACAAATTAATCACAACAAAAATAACTTTATTGAAAATAGTTTTAACTTTTTGAAAATTTTTAAACTCTCAAATCCCCTAAAAATAACACAAGTATACGTATCGCTTAAGAATAAAGGGCTCTAATGGAGTCCTAAATATCGATCTCATAAGAAAGTTGGAAATGTTTGTTAGTTAATTCTTAAAATTATAATCTAAACTATAATTTTAAACTACAAAATTGAAGTGCTAAATTTGAATATAAAGTAATAGAGTGAATGCTAAAAAAATGCAGTAAAAAGACAAAGTTAAATAATCTAATTGCAAAACTTTTGAAAGTAAAATTACGAAAACTAAACAAAGTTTTTGTGAAGAAGAGTTCAAATTTTAGAAGACATCCTTTCCCTTTACAATGAGTATATAGATTATGAAGAAATTAAAATCATTTGAAAATACATATGTAAATTGTTTTGTGCAAAATAGAAGCAATCATATTCTTTACCCTTTTCCAAGTGCATAAAGAACATTGACTAATCCAGAATTTGGTCTCTAATTCCTTGGTTAGGTTGGGAGGATACCGGCTACCACTCCAAAGCTCTCACTACTCCCTCACCTGAGGGATAACAATCTCGCATTAGTTTCCAATCAACTGGACCAATTTGGAGATTTTAATCTCACCTCAAAATCTCCAATTCTGCATCCAACAAAGTATTTTTCCCTATTTATTTGAACCCAACTCAATGGATGACATCCTCTCCCATGAAATCAAATGTGATTCTCACTATGTTGTAAAAATCATAGCCCTTTTGGAATATATATCGCAATACATTTTATCAATTCATTTGGTCAGATCAAAAAGTAAATGAAGATCAGAATTCAAATCATCACAAATTATTGACATTTAAAACCACATAAAAGAAAATCAATTCTTCAAAAGCCTATATCTCAATGTAGGGAGAAGGATAAAGAAGACTACTCACAATAAATGTGAAGGATATGACGAAAACACAAATTTTGTTAATAAAAATAAGTTTACAAAATAAAAGAAATAAAAGACACAGCTTATCTCACAATCCTTCCCAAGAAAATCCCTAGAAGTTTTCTTCAAGCCTTTCTCTCCTTACAAGCACTCTCAATTTTCTATCAGAAGTGTAATGAAGAAGAAATCTCTCACCTTCCCTCTCCTCTTACAATGCTTGAAGAAAATCTTCAAGTCCTTGACTTTCTCTCACTCTCTTTCTCTTTTTTGCCCTCTTTTCACGCCACACCATCAACTCCCTTAGCCCAGACTTCCTCTCTTTTATTAAAGGTTGCCTCCCTCCAAAAAAATTTAAAATTCCCTCAAAAATTCTATCCAAAAGTTAACTCTTTTGAATTCAAAATATGTGTTCATTGATCCAAGAGGTACATCCCTTCATAAAATAATCGTTCAAAGTGTCAAGATGCATTAAATCACTCCAACGAGTATTTAGAACAAGTGTCCTTTTGAAAATTTGCACAAAATTAGTTCTTAACTGCCTTAATCTGCAAAATGTTGCCTCTGGCGCATCTTACAGCAGTTCTAGCGCATCTGGTGCTAGCTTGCTTAAGTCCATGTTGTTCTCGGTTTTGGCGCATCTTGCGCCAGTTCTAGCGCATCTGACACCAATTCTCTATAAAATGGCGCATATTGTGCCAATCTGGCGCATCTGGCACCAACATTCTCAAAACTCATTATTTTGGCCATTTAAGATGCTAATACCCGTTGTGAGAACATGTAAGATCCGAGATGGTATTGTATTAGTTGTGTTGATTTAGAGCCAGCCAACTCACATAAAGAAAAGATCAAGGATGCAAATCCCAAACATGCAATAGTGGCGGTGTCGGCAGAAGTGGTAATAACATTATGAATCAAAGCTCCAATGTCGATGGGTTTGAACTGTTGGATGCAATAGTTCAAAGTTGCTCGATCACAGGTCACTTCACTAAGATGATTGGTAGGCAATAGACGACCAGAAATGAAATAGTTTCATGCCTTTGCAGTGGCATCCAACATTGAAGTGGAAAAGTTTACTCTCTTTTCATTTGTAATTTTCCAACGCCCTCTCCTAGTGTTTAAAGATGAAATGATCTCATATAACTCCTCCTCAATAGGACTATAGTTTGAATAAAAACATAAAGTGCTCAAGGGAAAAAGATAATACTCATTTATTACCTCAGGTGAAAAAGGTATTGTCTTTCCCCTCACCATGACTCCTTCTTCAGCTTCAGGCAGATTTGCATAGGACTCTCGCACCACAGGAATCACTGCTGCATCAAGAAAATAACAGAACCGCTCTCACTGGCAGTGAACAATCAGATCCTCCACATCTTCTCTTGGACTTTTGAAACATCGTTCAAGAATCAACTTTCTCTATTGCAGTGCATCACTGTATCGATCTGAGCTCTAGCACTAACAAACTTGTTTGAATCAAATTGAGCCTTTGCTCGTCTTCATTCTTGGTGCCATTTATAAAAATCACATAAAATTCACAATAAATTCTAAATTCAACTCAAAATCATTAAACTTAACTCCTAAAAGCTTAAACTACCAAATCTATGTATTTTCCATAGATTTTTCTCAAATTTTCACCATTAATAGTGATTTTCGGGTAGGTCAAGAATGTGCTCAAAATATATGGTGAAAATAAAAAAATTTTACATATAAGTGAAGCTCTTACCTCAGAGAAACCAAATCTAGAAATTTTTCTCCAAACCACCAAGAAATCGTCACAATAGGTGTGCCCTAACTTCAAATTCATGAAATCTCGAGGAAGGGGTGACATCAAGGTGCGAAAATGGAGTTTTTTGGACCGAATTCTCACTTAAAATCATTTGCAAACTGGTTTTTGTGAACTGGCGCTTAAGCACAAATGCTTCGGCACTGAGGCACCCGTCTCTCGATTTATGCAACGCTTAAGCTCGGGGTAATGGCGCTTAGGTGCTATTGCACAAATTTTAATTTTTTTGATTTAAGTGAAATGCACTCTTAGCCTAAGTCAACCAACCCTACATGGTCTCATAACTCTATAATAACTATTTTATTCCCTTTCAACTCTCCTCTTACTCAACATTTACCAATCTTAACTAATTCGATTCAACGTGAAATAACACAAAATTTCACACAAACAAACATTTATATTCATTCACGAATGATTACAAAAATTTTTAATACATAGATTCTTAATTCAAATAGTCTTGGATGAAAAAATTCCTAAACACAAACACTAAACAATGATCACATTAATAACATGCAAAACACACTTAACAATAACAAACAAACAGAAAACACATAAACATTAAACCACGAACTTAATTCCAATCTCCACTCAGTGGAATGAATCATGGCCTTTCATTAGTCTTTCCATCAACATTTGGAATGTAAATTTGATAGAATGGACGATGGTTAGTAACTCTGGTTGAATCTTCTTCAATCTATTTATTCTTCAAATACATAGTCTTGGCCACTTCTTCTATAAAACTGGTATGCCGAAACGGTATCTTAAGTTTTCATCCCATGTGATCCAAATGTGTGTTAACTTCCATCACTTTAGCTTCAATTGAAACCATGTCAGCCTCAATTTTAGTGTTTTTCTTAGCTATCCCTTCAATACTAACAGCAAAGAAACCGTTGTATAATTCTTGCACACTCTGAATAACAATTTTTTTCCTCATTACTTCCTCCTTTTTCTTTAAATCACTCTCCTAAGATAACATTTTTCCAAAACTCTCACTTTTCACTTAGAATATATAATTAAGTGGAAGTGTGGTGAGACTTATCCTCATACCCTTCTATTTATAGTCTTTAAAGCTTCTCTGTAACCCCTATGCATGTTATAGAACTGCTCTCCCATGTTAAATCCTACTAAATCAAGATTACAAGTTCTAGAAACTAAAATTCACACATTTTTTTTAACTGTCGCGCTTAAGCGTCAGATATTGACGCTTAAGCGCCAGTGCTCAATTTAGCACAAGTCAACTTACAGTCCAAATACACATTATAACATGTTTAAGTCATCTTTTAAGGTCTTAGAATAATCACTAACTCATTATAAATTCAAAATACTACCAAAATTTTCTAAATCAAACACAACAACATAATAATAAAAACAAACACAGATAATTATGGGATGCCTCTCAAAGAGCGCTTGGTTTAACGTCGTCAGCCCGACTTAACCAGTGCTTAAAATCATTTAATTTAAGTTGGTCACCTAAAAAGGTAAGATTTCAGCTTGTGACCATTCGCTTTGAATATTTTGTTAGTTTTAGGATCGTTAATATCCACAGCTCCATAGGGATAAACATTCATCACAACAAATGGGCCCATCCACCTGAACTTAAGTTTGCTTGGAAATAATGTTAACCTTACATTATAAAGCAATACTTATTGCCCTGGCTGAAAATTTTCAGTAGGAATTCTTTGATCATGCCACATCTTCATATTTTCTTTATAAATCTTAGCACTTTCAATAGCCTTTTTGCACCAGTATCCTTTAATTTGTAGTTAAATTCTTTAATAGCCCAATATACTTTTTGCTCAAGTTCAACTGGTAAGTGACACGCTTTCCTAAATATTAGCCTATATGGGGACATTCCTATAGGAGTTTTGTATGCAGTCCTATAAGCCCACACGAACTTTGACTGAACAATCCATTTTGGTTGGATTTACAGATTTTTTTAATATTCTTTTAATTTCAGGATTGGATAATTCAGCCAAACCACTTGTTTGAGAACGATAAGCAATACCATTTTATGGTTAATATGATATTTCTTTAATAACTTCTCCATTATTTCATTTTTAAAATGACATCCCCCGCCAGTTATGATTACTCTCGGCATCACAAATCTATAAAATATATTTATTCTTAAAAACTTTGAAACACTTTGAGCATCACATTAAAGTAAAGCAACAATTTCTATCTATTTGGATACATAGTTCACTGCTAACAATATATATAAATTCCTTAAAGATGATATAAATGGTCCCATAAAATCTAATCCCCAAACATCAAATATCTCAACTTCTAATAAATAATTCAAGGGCATCTCATTACTCTTATAAGCATTACCTACTCGTTGACATTGATCACAAGTTTTAATATAAGCGTTAACAAATCTAAAGATTGTAGGCCAATAAAATCCAGATTATAAACTTTTCTATGTTATTTTATCAACACTAAAATGTCCCCAAAAATCAGAACTATGACATGTTTGGATAATTTCAAAAGTTTCTTCTAAAGGCACACATCTTTGATTAATAAGTTCCTTTCCTTGTTTATATAAAAATGGGTCATCACAAAATTAAGTCTTAGCTTTAGATAAAAATTTCCTTTTCTATTGGTATGTCCTTCCATAGGGTCTAATATCACTAATAATGAAATTTATAATGTCGGCATACTATGGAACACCCCACTCATTAACATTGAACAATTCCTTATCTGAAAAATTTTCATTAATCTCTTTTTCAAAATAGAGTGGTTTTTCTAATTCAAGCCGGGACAGATGATCAGCAATTTGATTCTTAGCTCCCCTCCTATCTATTATTTCAAAGTTAAATTCTTACAAAAAAAAGAACCCATCTTATCAGTATAGGTTTTACATCCTTCTTTTTCATTAAATACTTAATAGCAGAATGATGTATGCACAATCATTTAGTTCCAATTAAGCACGATCTAAATTTATCAAAAGTATATACTATTGCTAATAACTCTTTCTTAGTTGTGGTATAATTAATTTGAGTTTTATTAAGAGTTCTACTAGCATAGTAGATAAACTTGAAAATCTTATCATACTTTTGTCCTAAAACAGCTACAATAGCATAATTAGTAGCATCACACATTAATTCAAAAGGTTTTCCCCAATCTGGTGAAATAATAAATGGTGCAGTGACTAATTTTTCTTTAACATTTCAAAAGCTTGTAGACACTCTATATCAAAATTAAAAATTACATCTTTTCAAGTTAATGGCATAAAGGCTTAGCAATTTTTTAAAAATCTTTAATATATCGCCTGTAAAATCCAACATGTCCTAAAAAATTTCTAATTTCCTTCACACTTGTTCGGTAAGGTAAATTAGCGATCACTTGAATTTTTGCAGGGTCTACTTTCATACCTTTTTCTGAAATTTAATGTCCCAAAAGTATTCCTCCTACTACCATAAATTATCATTTTCCTCAGTAAATGACTAAATTTGTTTCTTCACAGTGCTTAAGAACTTTTGATAAATGTTCTAAACATGATTCAAAAAGTTCCAAACACTAAAAAATCATCCATAAAAACTTCAATCTCTTTTTCAATTAAATCACAAAAATAGCCATCATACATCTTTAAAATGTAGCAGGTGCATTACATAAACTAAAGGGCATTCTTCTAAAGGAAAATGTACCACAAGGATTGGTAAAAGTTAATTTCTCTTGATCCTCAGGAGCTATTTGTATTTGGTGATAACTAGTACATCTATCTAGTTATCGGCACTATTTTTGGTGTGGGGTTTGCCCGTAAGAAGCTATCGGTCATCGGAATTGAAATCCCGTTGCCCGCTTTGGAATGACGTTTTTTAAAAAATTTTAGTTTTGAAAAAGATGAAGTCAAACTGACCCCATAATTTTCATAGTATTTTAAAAATTTTTATTTTTGAAAAAGATGAAGTCAAACTGACCCCATAATTTTCATAGTTTAGTTAAAAAAATTTTAGTTTTGAAAAAGATGAAGTCAAACTGACCCCATAATTTTCATAGTTTAAATATAAAAGTTTTAGTTTTGAAAAAGATGAAGTCAAACTGACCCCATAATTTTCATAGTTTAGATGAAAGATGTTTACCTCAAATCCTGTATCTATCCCGAAGGATGAATGCAAGAATTGAGAGTGAGGTTCGATCAAATAAACTAAAGAAAGTTATGACATCCGTTTGGTCTGCGAAACCAAGGATGAACACAAGAATTGAGGGTGAGGCTCGATCAAATAAACTAATGAAAGTTATGACATCCGTTTGGTCTGTGAAACCAATGTATTGGCCGACAAATTCCCCTATTTAATTTATGACATCCGTTTGGTCTGCGAAACCAATATATTGGCCGACAAGTTCTCCTATTTAATATTGACATCCGTTTGGTCTGCGAAATTGAGGGTGAGGTTCGATCAAATAAACTAGAGAAAGTTATGACATCCGTTTGGTCTGTGAAACCAATGTATTGGCCGACAAAATTCCCCTATTTAATATAAGGAATTAAATAGGGTTTATTAAATTTATGACATCCGTTTGGTCTGCGAAACCAATATATTGGCCGACAAGTTCTCCTATTTAATATTGACATCCGTTTGGTCTGCGAACGATGAGTGAGGCTCGATCAAATAAACTAAAGAAAGTTATGACATTCGTTTGGTCTGCGAAACCAATATATTAGCCGACAAATTCCCCTATTTAATATAAGGAATTAATTTTGGTCTGCGAAACCAATGTATTGGCCGACAAATTCCCCTATTTAATATAAGCAATTAAAGTTTGGTCTGCGAAACCAATGTATTGGCCGACAAGTTCCCCTATTTAATGTAAGAAATTAAATAGGGTGTCTGCAAAACCAATGTGTTGGCCGACAAGTTCCCCTATTTAATATAAGGAATTAAATAATCTACGAAACCAATGTGTTGGCCGACAAGTTCCCCTATTTAATATAAGGAATTAAATAGGGTTTATATTCTGGGTTCGGGAAAAGCTTCCTATAAAGGCAAGCCTTTATAGTTAATTACATCTTAGATAACTGAAGTTACCTAAGAATACTCTCGATAAAAATCAAGAAAAATTATCTTCAAGGAGTTCAAATGGTAAGGACAT
>JXCR01042253.1:118405-176452 GCA_002079205.1 Phalaenopsis hybrid cultivar
TATATATATATATATATATATTAAAGGAACCCGAAGGGAATTTTATTAATCACAAAAAGGTTACAAAGACAGGTTGGAGTTTCTGACAAATACCAAAATGTGAAACACAAAAAATAAAAGACTAATAGAACCTCCACCGAGAGGTACAACGCACGCAAAAAAGTGTAATAACTATAAAATTACATGTGATCAATTCAAATGTTTGGTAAGTTTAAATTGACTCCATATGTAAGCAAACTAAATTTAGCATTAGATTAAGAACCCACTTTAACACCGCCAAGTGAAGCACCAACTCTGTCCAAGAAATTTGCTTCTTTGATGGCTTGACACTAAATATAATTCCCAGTAATAGTGAAATGGTGTAGAAACTTCTTAACCATTTCCAAAAGGATCAAGTTTTACCAAATGCATATGTTACGCTCGATGCAACAGAGAAAAATGGAGTGGGAATCCATTTCCAGAATCAAATTCCTAAATTTGATCACCTTTGATATAAGTAAGAAGTAAAGGACAGGAGACATCTCAAAGTAAGATATACTAACACAATCACAGGGAGCATAAAATGCACATAAACCTTTCCAAAATGGCTATGAAAGACCCCTCAAGCACCTGCATTTAAAGAGCTAAAGATACGATCGATATTAACTTTAATAGCACCAAGTGGGGGACTATCCCACTTAACTGACCAAAACAACTACAAAGCAACACCCACCACCTGGTGAACACTGTCAAGACCAACCACATACTTCAATAGGAAGTGTATGCAACAATGTTAGAAATAAAGAGTTAACATTGGAAAGAATAGGTTTAGCATTGCTAATAAGCTTATAGTGCTTCCTTTGAATTCTTTCCATCAATAGAAACCAACAAACAATATAAGTAATTATATATTGCAAATAAAGTTTAAATTTAGCACTCCTCTAATGCAACATTCTATGATCCAAATATTGATATCCGCATGCAGAAAATAAAGATAAGTAAGTGATAGCAACCACCAAATTTCGAAGGCAAAGGCACAATTAAAATTGTATGATTGAAGATTCCTCTTCATTATGATAAAATAAGAAAATATAAACATTATGTGACCCTTTAAGCTTAAGATTATCATCCAACGGAAGTAGCATATAGTGTAACCGCTAAGCAAGAAAGGATTAAGATGGCTTTAACATATAATTATATATGTTTGTACCCAATTCAACAGCAGGAGAATGACTTAACTTTACAGCAATAAAAACATAAATAGAGATATTAACATTTTGTATGAACCTGAGAGCATCCGTTTTAGTTTTATTAAGACATAGGAGTAATGTAGCCAACTAATTCATCACTAAGAAACTTAAATAGTTCCTAAACATTCTAGTCATTCCCATGTAAAAAGTCCTTCACGCAAATATCAATGGAATGAACTCCATCGAAGAAATGAGACAAAAGGCCCAACAAAGTCTAATTATCAAACCAAAAATTGAATTTACCTTCACTAATATTTTATGATATAAAATCCTTAGCTTTATTCCTCATATTCAAAAGTTCATTCCAAATAAAATAATCTCCCAATTTGAGCAAATAGGTACGAGGGTGAGAAAATTTGAAATAGTTAAGATGCATGAAATTAACCCACAACCCCAAAGTAGATCTATTTTTGATCCTAAGCTTGCAAAAATTGATATCCAAGGAATGTTCCAAGGACCTAAATCTCAAACCCCCCCCCCCCCCCCCCAAATAAATTTTTGTTTTGCAAAGAAACTTCCAAATTTCTAATGGATACAAATGTCATGCCCAACCCATATGAATTTATTAAAAATCCTATCAATACAAAGTTGCATACTTTTTGTTATTTTTTGAAACTTAAAGTTTATAAAGAGGAAAAGAAATAAGAATAGAATGCAGAAGTGTGATTCTTCCCCTATAGATAAGTAAGAGTTCTCCCAACTCATAGCTTTCATTCTAATTTTATGAAGATGCTGAGCAATGCCCAAGTATATAAAAGGTAATAAACTAACTTTAATGTTAGTAAAAAAAAATAGTATCTTTTCTCAACTTTAATGTGTTGGCTAAAAAACCAATCACATTAGGCTCTATTAAAATTCATACCCGAGAATTTTTCAAAATGATTCTGAATATTATTAAGGTGCCTAACATTTCTTTTATCCAAGTCAGAAAAATAAATAATATCATCATCATATGCAAAGGTGAGAGATAATTTCACTACCACAAGATTTATATATGCTATCAAGATGGTTAGCGAGATGGTTTTTCAGGAGAATAAAAAAATAATTCATAGCCAAGATGAAAAGAGTAGGAGAGAAGGGGTACCCTTGTTTAAGACCCCTACTAGATTTGAAATGCCCATTTTTTTCATCATTAATAAGTATTGAGTGAAAAGTATTAACCTGTAAAAATCATCTTTGAAACATTTTGCATTAATAGCAATAAAAATAAATTTCCAACTAATAGTATCATAAGCCTTGCCATCTGTAGTCCAAGTCTTATAAAAGTACCTCGACTAAAAGGATATTGTTAGAAATGAACCTACTAGAAACGAAAGTTGCTTATCCAGGAATAACCAAATGTTTAAGAAAAGGATATAATCTGCTAGCTAGAATTTTATTGATAACTTTGGAAATGACAAAATTAAGACACATAGACCGAAAATTTTCCCATCAATGTTTGAAATTATCCTTTGGAATTATGACAATGTTAGAGGAAATTTATGTGGCAAAACCACGTTAAAGAAAATTTAAATAGCAAAGATAAATTTAATCTTGAAAATGTTCCAAGTATTTAAGTTGTTAACTATAGATTTGAATTCAATATGATTAATCCAAACATTAATAAACCTAAAATATTTATTTTAAGCCTAGGAAGGAAATCCATACTAAAAAGCAAAGGATAGTGATCAGAGCAAGTCCTACTTAAATGATCCAAATCAAGTAAAATGAAAAGCTTCTCTCCAATTTTGATTAATGAGTGTTCTATCTAGTCTAAAAAATTTTACCCCTACACCAAGTAAACATATTATCAATGAAACCTTATCCATCTTTTTCTCTAATGGAGAATTGACAGCATTAAAATTGTCACCAACCATCCAAAGGATATTAGTAACATTTTTAATTTTATATAAATCATACCAAAGCTATTCTTTATAAGTAATTCAAAAACCAGCATAAATAGCAGAAAGAATAACCAAAAGGCTGCAAAATGAAATTTCCATATGATGTTTCTAGCAGTTGTCTTCAAATATTCTTACACTTATATCTTTTTTCAACAATAGCCAGATTTTGAGTTTGCAGCTATAATTCATATTTGCAGCTATAATTCATATTAAAATGACTTAATTTTCTAACAGCTTTAGTGATATTTTCCAAGTTGATTGTAGATTCAACTAATACAATATACTTGAGCTTATGCTTTTTCCAAGGACACACCACCTTATTAGAGGCATTTGTTTTTGCAATGCCCCTAACATTCCAAATCATAAAGTTAATCCTTATTTTTTTATTTATACCGTCTATACTTTCTAGAAGGTGCACCATCATCAATATTTGCTAAAATTCTAGCTAATGAAGTGTCAATATAATTAAGAACTGCATTGGGATCCATATAGGAAAGTTCACATGTGTGTTTTCCCTTTCTTCTTTTTTGTTTTCTATTCTTTTCATTTTCCCTTCACAGTCTTCAGAGTAGCCCAAACCTCTAGCCCACTCAAATGAGGTATCACCAAATCCTATTTTGTAGATTCTTCATTAGTTTTCCCATTCCTTGTAACAGTGGTAACCAAACCACCTTCATTAGAAAATGGTTGTTGTATATTCTCTATTTCATTCCCAGCAACCAAAGTTTCCCCAATCGGTTCCTCAATCACTCCAATTTCAGCACCCACTATTTGCAAAATATTCAATTCCTCCACAATAACTAGTGGATCAACATTAGTTTCTTGTACCAAATTAGGATCACTCTTATGGTTTTTTAGGGGTTAGGTTTTAGGGTTTATGATCAAGATCCCCCACTTTTCAGTGTCCAATTAGTTTCCAATTTTCAAAAAAATTATGAATAATATACATTATCGGATGCCCATACATAAATTTACCCAAAAGAGAAAATTTTAAATCTTCAGAAAGTTTATTCATTTCACATTCAAAGAAATAACCAAAGTTGGTTTGCCTCCTTTTCTACTAGCTTACTTTTGTAAACCTAAACCCTAATTTTCTTCTTAAAATTTAGTATGAGCATTCTTATGAAAAATAAATTTTGTGGTGTCGAACCGCTTATTCCCTACAAAAATATCCACAAAAGATGGTGCCACCATGATAATGTTGGAAAGAAATACAAAAACTATAGCATTAACAACCCCAACACCAACAGGAAAACATTAGCAAAATGACAAGAGCAGAAAAAATGAAATCCAACCAAAAAAAGCTAAAGGTGGGAATCAAAACCACACTAAAAATAAAAATAAATAGGAAAGTCACAATGTCAAAGTAAGATTACCTAAAACCAAGAGAGACACTGTTTTGATGTATTACATGGAAGAAACAACAAACCCAAAGCGAGACATTGTAACAACCAAGAAAAAATGTACGGGAGCCACATTGTTGACGAGGAGAAGAAGAAAAAACCACAAAAATAAAGAAAAATGAAGATAAATCTGTGAATCTAACCAAGAAATGTTGAATCCAAAACCTTAGATCAGGAATCCATAATCGTCAAAGTGCTTCTTCAACGCAAGCTATATACATTCATACACTTCTAGTTGTTATCAGGTCGCATCAAATCACTTTTTCATCCCCTTTAACTTGCACGACTTTAACAAAAACCTTGTATAAGTGTAAATCATTGACAAATAATTAAAAATAACATCTAAAAGGCAAGTAAAAAAATGTGAAATCACGTAAACTTCTCTCATGTTAATACCCTCAAACTTACCTCTTTACTTACTCTCATGTAATCTCATAGCTTACTTGAGGTTCCATGAGAATATAATAGGTACTCCTGCAAGTTTCAAAACTATTCAAATTATATTTTTAAAGTCAAATAAAAATATTTAAGTGTCATATATATGGTCAATTATCCTTATTTTTAATAACTTGATCTTTTCCTCAATTCCCTTCACTCTTCCCATAGAAAATCTAAAAGTATCTTAAATTAGTGGTGTTTAAAAAATTTTCCCTAATCTATAATATTCTAAAAGCAATTTTGATGGAATCAGCCAACTTACTATTACTTAATAGTTTCCCTAAAGATAACACTAGAGAGGTTTCATTAAAGAATCATGAAAAATCTATATCATTTAAGTTTTATTGGACACCCTCTTGGTTCATTTTTTCCATTAAATTTATTGTGCCAACATTAAGCTTCTTCTTAGGGATTTTTTTATTTTTAACTTTGTCTTTTTCTTCTTTTCTTTTCATTTTCTTCACTTTTCTTCTTTTCCTGAGAATTACTATATCTAGTTAGACAACAATTTTCTTTTCTTACTTTAAATATGATGAATGTTAAAATTCATTACAATAAATGTCATAAAATGATTATTTAATATCACACCTTCATGTTATCCTTTTAGTTAAAAATTATTACAACATTAAATTGGCTAAATAAAAAAAAAACTTAATAGACTTAAACCATTTTTAGTTTTCTATTTAATATTTTAATTACAACTCTTTTAATAAAATTAAAATTCCTTAAGTGCAGTTAGAAGTTGTTAAGTTTTGAAATTTCATTATTAAATCATTAAGGTTAATATTTCCTAAATGATATTCACCCCTTTTAAAAGTGTGTTTGATAAGCAGGTTGAATTAATCAGAATTCCTAAATTGAGTTGTCGTATTAACGTTTAATCTTTTACCGAGTTATGTGAACTATTGCAGGTTTATAAAGAGGTACCATATTCCCCTAAACTTATTTTAAAAAAAAACACGAGTGACATGCTATAAACATCAAACTGGGTATAAACAAGTGTAGGAAAAAGAAAATATAGGCGTAGTCACATGAATCACTGAAAATTGGGCATAAGAAACTAACAGGTATGAAGGATAACAATGTATCAATGAGAAAGAGTAAGAAAATTTAGCAAATAAAGCTATAGTTTTGAGGCTCCTATCCCACCACTGAGATGAACTACTCTGTAGAGTTACAAGCCTTGACACTAACAACCCTAAAACACACTATAATAAACTATATTATATCGAATCAACTTAAATACTATGAAAAATGTTGGGTTATCTTTCAAAATAGTGCATTGTTTAACTTTCTCAACCAGACAATTCTAGATCTACTATTCAAATAATTTCATTCCTAAGACTCTTAGAATCTCTATTCTCTCTTCATAGGTACAATTTCAGCCTTTGTCCATTAACCTTGAAGATGTTGTTTGTTTTCTCATGATGAGTATCTACAACCCGAAATGAGTACACCTTTACTTTAATGTATGGTCCTGATCACCTAGATTTTAATTTTTTTGGAAATAATATCTATCTTGAATTATATAACAACATATCTTATCTAGCTTGAAATTGCTTTTTAACAAGCAATTGATCATGCCACAATTTCATCTTTTTCCCCTATATATCTTGGCATTCTCATATGCTTCTAGTCTATTCTCATCCAATTCATTCACTTTTTCTTCCACAAACTTCAAGCCTTATGTTCCAATTTTACTAGAAAGTGGCAGGTTTTTCCAAAAATTAATCTATATGGTGATAAACCTATTAAGGTCTTAAAGGTTGTCATATATGCCCACAATATTTCATCTAACCTAAGGGACAAATCTTTCTACTTAGGTTCACATTCTTTTCCAAACTTCTTTTAATACCCTCTTAGAGACTTCTGCTAAACTGCTAATCTTTGGCTGGAAAGTAGTAGCAACCTTATATTTTATTCCAAATTTTGAAACCTGTTGTTCCAAATTGACTAAAATATATATTTTCTTAAAAATTTTATAACACTCTTTCCTTCACAATTTAACTATGTTACAACTTCAATCTGCTTGAAAATATAGCCTACTACTACCAAG
Organism: Phalaenopsis hybrid cultivar; assembly: GCA_002079205.1. Lineage (NCBI taxonomy): Eukaryota > Viridiplantae > Streptophyta > Magnoliopsida > Asparagales > Orchidaceae > Phalaenopsis > Phalaenopsis hybrid cultivar. Next base: position 125,415 of record JXCR01042253.1, read on the forward strand.
ACATAAGTCTTCCTTATGGAAGGTATAAAGAGCCTCATAAAATATATTCCTCAAACATCAAATATTTCAAATTCTACTGAAAGATTAAGGGGCATTTCTTCAATCTTTAAATATTTTCTACCCGCTAACATCTATCAGAAGTTTTCATACGATCATTTGCATCTCTAAACATGGTTAATAAATAAAATCCAAATTTTAGTACCTTAGTTGTTATTCTAAGTCCTAGATTTAGAATCATGGCATGGTGATGCACTCCTAGCGTGTGCTATTTTTCTACGTGTTTTATGTCAATTTAAATCCACGATAACAGTGTCAAGAACTTGACCCATCCCGAAATTACGCAGTAATTTAGCTATTCATAAATATGATAAAAAACTTGACCCAATTTATATTAAGTAGTTAATTTGGAAAATTAAAATATTTATAAAATATATAAATTAGTTCAAACACTAGTGGTTCTACACGAGTGCACGTATCGCTTCAAATAATATAGGGCTTTCCTTAAAAACCCCAGTTTTGATCCTACGAAGAAACGAGGTAAGAAATCCCTTAGGCTAATTCTAGTCTACTACAATAAGCAATTAGTTTAGAACGTTGATTAAAGTGGTTTTAATGTATGCCAATGAACCTAAGTTTACTAAATTAAATTATAAACTATAAAGTTAAATTTACTAAGACTAAACAAAGTTTTGTGATAAAGAGTTCCAATTTAAGAAAGTATCATTCCCACTATAATGAATTTTTGGTTGATGATAGAGATAAATGGTTTGAATTTGTATTGTGCCAGGTAGGAACAATTTTAATTCTCTACCATGATTCAATGTTATAGAGAATCATTGACTAATCTCAGGTTTAATCCCTAAATTCATGGTTAGGCCAGGAGGTTACTGGCTCTCACTCTAGAGCTCCCACATCCCTTCCCCTAAAGGCTAACGCTCTCTTTAGTTCTTAAACACTAAAACCAAATTGGTAATTTTAGTTTGTCACCCTAAAATCTCCAATTATACGCCCAACAAGGTATATTTCTCTATTTATTTGCACCTAATTCCATGAACGAAACACTCCTCCATGGAATTAAATGTGATTCTCACTCTGTTGTAGAACTCATACTCCATTTCCCGGATCATACGTTTCACAACAATTTTTAACATTTCAATTGGCCAGATTGAAAAGTAAATTAAGAACGGAGTGGAAAAATTATCACAATTTATTTTATATTTTAAAATAGCACATCCAAATTATCTCTTCATTTCATCATATCTCATAGTAGGAAGAAAGATAAAGAAGTCTACTCAGAACTCATGAGAAAGATGTGACAAAACACAAAGTTTATATATAAAAATAAGTTTACAAAATAAAGAAATGAATGAACACAACTTATCTTAGACTTCTCGAGAAAATCCCTCGAAGTTTCCTTATAGCACTTTCTCTCTTTACAATCAACACTAAATTCTCTCTTAGAAGTGTAATGAAAAATAAACCTCTCACATTCCTTCTCCTCTTACAATTCTTCAATAAAATCTTCTCCACACAGAAGAATTTAATCTACAAGACACTCACACACACACACACACACACACACTCACACACACACACACACACACACTCACACACACACACACACACAAACCCACACACCATGAGAGGCACCAAGCTCTTTTTTTAAAGAGACACCAATTCCCTCATTTTTCCCAAGAGACAAATCTATTCATCCAAAAGACATGTCTCTTCATTCAAGAGCCTTCTCCAAGTGTCTAGATGCATTGAATCACTTCAAGGGGCTTTTGAATCACTTTGGAGCCTTCTAAAACATCAAAATTCACCAAATATCGGTCCATAACTGTCCTGGGTGCTGTTGGCGTCGGTCTGGGTGCCGTCGGTGCCACTATTTGTCACTTCTCTAGACTCGGGCTCCGTTGGAGCTGGTCTGGGCGCCTTCAGAGCTGGTCTATAACAGATCCACTATTTCACTCCGTTTGGTTCCGTTTCACCCCATTTCAGTTGTGTTTTGTTCCTAACAAATAGACCTACAAAATAAGCATGAAAACAACCTTTCCTTAAGGTGTAATTTCATTTAAAAAATTTTTAAGAAGTATAAATGAGATTAAGCATAGAAAAACATATCAAAATGTGCGAGGACATAATTTTCTTTCTTACTTATTTTTGCTCCAAATTACACTTTTTTTTCTTCTTTTTCTCCAAAACTCCATTTATTGTCCTTGAAACAAAAAATATGCAAAATACATTCCTTTAAATTCTAATATCAATAGAAATCATTAAAATTTAGCATGAAATACATATGAAAAATTGGTCATTTTTTAGGCGTATCACATGGTCTCAGAATATCATTGGCTTCTTTTTAAGGCACACACTTCCTAAGAAATTGGTCCCTACACTTCCAAAAAGATTGTGTTAATCACAATAGTAGAATCTGGCTTCAGAAAATAATTTATTTTTCTTGTGAAAGTTCATACTATTTGGTACAATTCTGCTGCCGCTAAAGTTTATAATGTTCACGTATCAAGGGGAGAAATTCTCAGAAATGGCAAGGAGTTTCTCATCACGGAAACTTTCATTTATGTCGAGCAGATACTCCTTTGAACTCTCCTGCTTAAGCTTAAACAAGTGATCACTTACCTGATTTTTTTACCTTTTTGATCCACAACCCTCTATATCATACTCTTGTAATAAAAAGACCCAATGGATCAAATGGGATTTTGCATCCTTTTTGGAAATAATATATCTAATAGTAGAGTGGTCGGTGTACATCCTAGCTTTGTGTCTATCAAATAAGATCTAAATTTATCAAATGTAAATACTACAACCAGTAATTTCTTTTTAGTAGTGGTGTGAATCATTTAAGCTACATTGAGGGTTTTACTGGCATAGTAGATTGCATGAAATATCATGTGTCTTAATTTTTATAGTACTACTCTCACAACATAATCACTTGAATCACACATTAACTTGAAAGGAAAGCCCCAATTTGGTGCAACAATCACAGAAGCATTGACTAACTTAGTTCTCAATTTCTCAAAAGTAATGAGGCAAGCCTCATCAAAGTGAAAGGGCACATCTTTTTCTAGCAGGCTATACAATGGTTTTGTGATTTTCAAAAAATCTTTAATATATTGACGGTAAAATCTTGTGTGCTCTATAAATCTCTTAATTCCATTCACTAAAGTGGTTTGTAGCAATTTTTCTATTACTTGAATTTTAGTAGGATCAACCTCCATTCCTTTCTCCAAAATCTTATGTCTCATTACCATTCCCTAAGTCTCCATGAATTGACATTTCTCCCAATTCAGCACAAGATTCATCTCTTCACCCTTTGCAAAATTTTGGCACGATGGTTAAGTCATGCATCGAATGATGTGCCAAATGCAAAGAAATCATTTGTTAAAATATCTATGTTGGTTTTAATCAAGTCAGAAAAGACGGACATTATACAATATTGAAATGTGGCTATCACATTGCATAATCAAAAAGGCATTCTCCTAAAGGTGAAGGTCTTGGAAGGGCTAGTGAAGGATGTCATGTCCTTATTCTTAGGAGCAATGAGAATTTGATAGGATCTTAAAAATCATCTAAGAAATAATAAAATGGATGCCCAACCAAATTTTCCAACATTTGGCATTGAAATGGCAGGGGGAAATGATCCTTCCTTATGGTCGTGTTGAGCTACCTATAATCAATGCAAATCCTCCATCCCATGACAATTCTAGTAGATATTAGCTCATTCTTCTCATTTTCTACTACTATCACTCCCCTTTCATCAGAAAGTAATGAATTTGACTAACCCAAACACTATCAGAGATGGGATAGATGATGCCTACATCAAGCCCCTTCAAGGTTGACATCTTTACTAATTCCTTTATAATCGAGTTCAGTATTTTCTAAGGGTTGATTTTTGGAGCATGCTCTTGTTCTATCAAAACTTTTTGCATGTATAAGGATTAGCTTATGTGATTTATGTCAGTTATGATCCATCAAAAAGCTTTCTTAGAGGTTCTAACTACCCTTATTAACATCTCCTATTACTCATTACTCAAATATGCAAAAATGATCATAGAAAGAGAAAATGGCTCTCCTACATAAGCATACTTGAGGTGAAAAGGCAGAGATTTCAATCCTAATTTAGGGGCTTTCTAGATGGAGGGTTCTAAGGGTGCAGATTCTTTGACGATGTCTAGCAACTCAAATCTTTCTATATAGATTCTATTGTCTCTCCCTATTAATAGACTAGATTCTTTTTTATGAGTCTCCTCCTCTTCCTCAATGTCTATTAGCTCATTTGGTTCATCTACCAGCATCACCATTAATTGGCTAGCCACTACTCTCTCAACTACTTCTACTTTATTATAATGCTCCATACCCTAGTATTGGTAAATTTTCATAGATCTCACAATACTAGGGTAGTTTCCTCATCATTCACCCTCATGGTCAACTTTTTGTTATGTACCTTATTCATTTCTTATATAGCGGCCTGGAAGGGTCAACCTAACATCAATGGTGTTTCCTTGTCTTCTTTCATGTCTAGGAATACAAAGCCAATGAGAAATATGAACTTATACATTTTTACCAAAATATCCTCCATAACTCCCATAGGATAAGCTAAGGATCGATCTACCAGCTGCAAAGTAAGATTGATAAGTGTGGCTTCTCCAAATTTTAATCTTCTTGACAATGGACTCAAATTGATACTTGTTCCTAAATCACATAATGCTCTTCCTAAAAATTTGGCTCTTATGCCACACAAGATGGTAAAACTATTAAGGTCCATCATTTTCTCAGGTAACATTTTTTGCAAGATCACACTACACTCTTTAGTAAGTACTATCATCTCCCAATTTCCTGGCTTCCTCTTCTTTTTCAAAATATCTTTTATGAATTTGGCGTAGCTGGGCATTAGTTCTATAGCTTCTGCAAAGGGTATGTTCATGGTCAATTTCTTAAAAATTTTCAGGAACCTAAAAAACTGCTAGTCAAACTTCTATTTTTGTAGGCTTTGGGAATAGGATGATAGAAGCCTCTCATTTGGGTCAATCTGGATGGGTGAGATAGATCTCTCTACATTCTCTACTGAAGATACAGGCTCAATTCATAAAGTGGGATTTTTGTATATAGGTGGCTCCCTCTTAGCAGATTCTTCTAACTCCTTTCCACTCCTCAAATTCATAACTTGCACCTGTTCCATTCTTTTCTCCTTAGAGTTCACCTAAAAATTACTAGGTATTGCCCCCGAGGTCTACTATTCATTAAATTTTCCAGCTATCCTAACTGAGTTTTAAGGTCCTTAAAAGCTACATCTTGGCTTTGTAATGTACTCCGCATTTTTGAATAACCATTCCTCAATAACTCATTTTCTTGGCAAGTTGAGAATTGGCTTGAAATTATGGTGTGCTCCTTTGGGGGTTAGTTCCTTAGTTATTCTAGTTACCTATAAGATTGGCATAAGGTTTCCCCCACTCATGTCTGTTATTTTTATAAGAAAAATTTGTATGGGTTCTCCAACCTGGGTTGTATGTGTTAGAATAAGGATTGTGCCCTAGATTTCTTATGACATTCACATCTTCTGAAGTAGTCAGGTTAGAATCAACCACTGGTTTGTTTATCATTCCTTCACTTAATGGTGATTCTGACACTTAATTTACTAATGTATTATCTAATTTCCATGAAATGGATGCTACTTGGGTTGCTAGCATGGTCAACACATCAATGGCTTGCATAGTAGCTACTTTCTCTGGGTTCACTCTATAAATAGGAGGATATTATTAGTGTAAAGGGGAGAGCGCCATTTAAGCATTACTCTCTCATCTTCTTGTAACAACAACTTCAATAAATAAAATGACTCCGAGAAATTTGGGAACAACCCCACTTTGCCCTATGGGGCATTCACTATATCACTCCTCTCTCTCTCTCTCTCTCTCTCTCTCTCTCTCTCTTTTTCTCTCCCTCGGTTCCTATACTTTATATTTCGGGTAGTTGATATGAAAAATTTGAATTCAACACCGCCAAAAACCTTTACGCAAGTAAGATTTTAACGGCTCATTTTGGGATCCCCTTAGTATTCCCAAAGTCACATCAACAATAAAAATATCATTTTAGCTACCAAATGGCCAGACATAAAAGCCATTTTGTGCTGAAAAATTTACTATGTAGACATATTTTTAGTAATAAACGTCGAATATGTTTAATAAAGAAAGGAGTGGTGGTATGTTCGGCACATTGATTGAAAAATAAAATGAAAATCACAGAAGAACGGGTGCTCACCTGCTTGAAAAAAAAAAGCAGTGGAGCTTGCCAATTTTTTAGATAATGATATAAAGATTAATTTTAATATATAAAGAGCTAAAAATTTAATGCTTGCCGTTAAAATATTAAATAACATAATCATATTAATACAAATCTCTAATATATAAATAAAATTAAAATTTTAGTGGGATATGTGCCCCTCTCAACTCTTCATTAATTTAATAGCCTGGTTCTTCAAAATGATGAAATTTAAAAATATTACTAATCTATCTTTATATATATAATTGTAAAAACATATTCATGCTCAAATAATTGTATGCTTGAAGTACACCTTTTCGACTAGTACATTCTAATGGCCCCAGTCATGCTGGAACCCATATAAAAATGACAAACAGTCAAAACTTGAAGTAGCACAAGCTTCCTAAAATTCTATTGTTAGGTTGTGAATCGCATCATCCATTAATATACTTGAAAAAGGGCTTCAAATCATAAATATATTATGAGATATTCAAATAGTTGCTTGAACGAGGCGAACAAGTCCCACTTTGCGCGATGGGCCATATTTTGGAGCGATTATTACGTGCGGAGAGTGCACATAGAGCTGCGTACGCTCTCCGATCATAGCCGTAGATCAGGCTTCACCTGTATGACATGGGTCCCACTGTCATACAATAATTTTACCATGTTTTGAACCTAATTTTTTAAAGGTGTCGAAGAAAAAAAAAAAAAAAGGAAGTTCATTTCCGTGTTTTTTTTTTGAAGAAAAATGTCATCTAATAAACTTTTTAAATTACCAAAATTATCAATATCTTTACAGCTAAGAAGCTAAGAATAAATCAAGCTTAATCAATGTTTCTTTGCTGCCAACTACTTCCACTAACCACCGCCACCGTACGTACATGCTATAATTAACAACCTTCATAAATTTTAATTATATGAGATAAATAGCTGTGAATGAAAATGAACTAGATAGACTAAGGATGGGTTTGGGGCGTCACATTATGTGAATAGGGTTATGTGAAACGGTTCCGTCATAGGATGGGTAAATTACTTTGCTGTCCTACAACTTTTACATGATTCACGATAATACCCTTGGTTTGCAACTTCTACCTCATCATCGCTGCGAGCATTGTGTGTTACGGCATATGGTGTGCATTCCACGCTATTTTAGTTAGGGGGATTATGGTTTAGGTTTTGATAGTTATGGTTGGGGTTACTCTATTTGGGGTTTGGTTAGTTGTGGTTGGGGTTTTGTTAGCTTTGGTTTGCGATGTATTGACTTCATTTTTGATAGGGTCATATTTTTCTTAGAATCTTAGGATCTAGCCAAATGAACTAGATAGACTAAGGATGGGTTTAGGGCGTCACATTATGTGAATAGGGTTATGTAAAACGGTTCCGTCATAGGATGGGTAAATTACTTTGCTGTCCTACAACTTTTACATGATTCACGATAATACCCTTGGTTTGCAACTTCTACCTCATCATCGCTGCGAGCATTGTGTGTTACGGCATATGGTGTGCATTCCACGCTATTTTAGTTAGGGGGATTATGGTTTAGGTTTTGATAGTTATGGTTGGGGTTACTCTATTTGGGGTTTGGTTAGTTGTGGTTGGGGTTTTGTTAGCTTTGGTTTGCGATGTGTTGACTTCATTTTTGATAGGGTCATATTTTTCTTAGAATCTTAGGATCTAGCCATAAGACCTTCTTGTAGACTGTCTTAGAAGACTAGTGAAGGAATCCACACCTCACATAGAAATTCAAAACACTTCTCGACTCCTCTTGTGATGTCCCTCATGGGTGGTCACAATCCCCCAAATGTTATTTGGGATGGTTAAGACTAGCATATGGAGACTCAAGGGTGAATTCCTATAGGATCATAATGACCATAGGACAGCCCTGGGTGGCTTGGTCTTAGTTACACACACCCACACTCAAACCCTTCAAATTCACAGACCTCAAAACTCTAAAATCACATACACTGAATCCATCTCCTTAACTCTTTGGGAGACTCACATGGGTGGTCCCAAGCCCTTGGACTTTGGTCAAGAGGCCTAGGACCAACATGTGGGGACTCACAAATGAGTTCTCATTTGGTGTCTTATCTTTCCAAGATGGTTTTCATGACATGCATGATCAACACCCTAAACCCTAAATCCATCTAAAGTTCCAAATTTACCCATAATTCCCAATGCTATCAAAAAATTGCTAAAATTCTCCAAACACCCAAATCAATATTAACCACCCATTGACCTCAATTGCACCCAAATCCACCAAAATTGGCAAAAATTCCCAAAATACCTCTAATGCCCAAAATATCCTTTTTCCACCCAAATTCGTTTCTAAACTCCTCTAAATTACCCAATTAGCCCAAAGTTCCCCAAGCTACCCAAAATTGTTCAAATTGGCCTATGTTTTCAAAAATTACCAAAATGACCAAATTTTCATCAAAATTCCCAGAGTACCCCCAATCTCCACCAAAATTTCACCAAGTCTAAAATCCCCACCAAATTGGGCCCAAATGTCATTCCAAGTTCATCAAACCAATTCTGCATGACAAACTTCCAAATTCCACCAGGCTTAATTCTAAGCCCAATTTCAAGACCCAAAATCAATTTTGAAAAAGGCACATCCTTATAAATTTCACAAAGCCCACCTTATTCAAATTCAAAAGCCCATTAATCCAAGCCCACATGATAAGTTTTTCTCATCACCCACTTAATCAAAATCAAACCATACCCATGGCATACATGATTAAAACTCATCCATACTTAGTATTTTTACATCACCTCACCAAAAGTCCAAAATTATCAAATTCTCTTTCATGAAAATTGAACATGACGAATGCATGACATGAAGCCTCCCATGGAACAATCCATGAGCCTCATATGGCCCATGCATACCAAATATGGAAAAAGGAGGGGTTTCTTTTTCTTCCCACCAAGCCTCTTACCCAAACCTTAATCCAACCAAATTCTCCTTCCCCATGCCAAATCAATCACCCAAAGCCCTAGGGGGGTTGAGGGTTGACCCAACCACTCCAGCCACCTTGGGAAAGGCCTTAACCCATTTCCATAGGGCTAAACCATGGTTAAACCAGCCTAACCCAACCCAAGACCCATTTTGCAGAAAATTGAAATTACCTTTGCTTAAACTAATTTGACTCCACATCTCCACACACCTAGCCTCCCACAGTGTGGAGGTGAATTCCTTTGGCTCGTCAGCCACCCTAGCTACTGAAAAACACTAAGCCCGAGAGGTCACCAATGGCCAAAACCCAAAATTAGGACTCCCTAAGGTGGCTCAACCCTATTTTCCCATAGCTCTCTTCTTCCCTCCATCTAAACTTTATCATGGCCACCCTGGCCTTCCCTATTGGCAGTCATGGTCCTGCCTATAAAGCCAACACCTCCTCACGGCCAAAGGGGACACACACACTAGCCTTGGCAAAGCCCTGCCAAAATCACCTTAGACCTCACCTCAACCTTCCTAAGAACACTCCAACCATTTTCAGGTCATCTCCCTCACTGCTCAACCTTGATTTTGCGCTCAACTCTAGGCCATTTCACCGCCATACCACAAACCTCCACCAAACTTCCAATTGAACTCTTCAAAAGCTTCCCCATGACACATGAGGAATTTTCCTATTGAAATTTGTCCTTTCCAAGCCCTCCAACCTAGTCCTAGACCAAACCCGAACTACCCCTTGATCGAAATCCTATAAGGACTTCACTCAACTAAAATTGATGCTTCAAGGAGTTTTGCAGCTCACAATAATTGTCAATAACAAATCTAATTGAGGCTACACCTCTTGAACAAAGGTATTGATCAAAACCCCTAAACCGAGCTTGGTTTAAGATTTTGTGAAAGAAATTTTAATTTCATACGCATGTAACTGTATAATTGTATTCATCTCAATTAGATGAATGTTTAGGAACAAAACACACCTAATTTAATTAAGTATCAAGCAAAATCTAGTGGTTTTAGTGTGGACGGCTCTCGGTTTAAGTTTGATGGGGATGATGAACGGATGTCGTCCGTTTTCACGTGTATTGGATGGACGATTGAGATGAAGCTGGACGGGAGGTCAGTGCATAAAGCGTGTGATGCGTGGTACCAGACCCAACCCACAACTACACAGATTTTTTTTAACTCCAAATGATAGCAAAAAATGTGGCCCAAATTATATTCAGCGGCTAGTGTGAATAACTGAAAAATAAATAATAAAACTCCACACTAGGGGTACTATGCAAGTATACATATCGTTTCAAGTACTATAAGATTTTCCATAAAATCCCAGTATCGATCCCACGAGGAAAGCCAATTTTCTATAATATTGACTTGCAAAACTTCTATCTAAATTGCAGATATTACGATAGGAAAACAGTTATGAAATATTGGTAACAGTTTAACACTAAATTTCTGTAGAAAATATAAACTGATATTAAAAAACTGATAAAGTTTAAAAGACTTTAAAAGAGAGTTCGAAATATTTTGAAAAGATCTTTCCCCTTGCAAAGTGATGTTAATCAGTGTAGGAATTGAATGATGAAAAGATAAAATGTTATATTATGTCAAATAGGAGCATTCCTATTCTTTACCCCTCCTCGGTGCTTAGAAAGAACATTAGCTAACCTAGAGTCTTTCACTAGCTTGTGCAATAGTGCTGAGTGGATTCTGGCCTCTCACTTACAGATTACCCACTGTGTCCTTTCTATAAGACCTACTAGGGACCCTTATGATCAAAACTCTAAACCCAATTGATAAAAGAATCTAGTTTGTCACCCTAGAAATATCAATTCTACACCCTTCAAAACTTATCTCCCTATTTATTTGCACTCCCCTCAAGTGATCTCAACGGCTCTACCCAAGATGAAATGTGGTTCTCACTAGTTGGTGAAATCATAGCCCTCACAGGTTATTATTTTTTTCAATGGATTTTAATGATACAAATGACCAATTTGCAAAGTCAATGAAGAACCGATGAAAAAACCATCACCAAATTTTAAAAATAAAAAGAGATCTTTAAATCATTCTCATCCCATAGAATGAATTCCCATATGCAAGGAGAAAGAAAGGAACTACTTAGAATTCATGGAGATAAAACAAAAACACGAAATTTGTAGTAAAATCCATGTCTTATAATAAAAACTTAACACAAATACAAGATAGTTATCTTTATGCCTTCTCCCGAAGAAAATCCTGAAGTTTCCTTTAAACTAATCTCCAAACTCTTACACAAAATAAAGATTCTCACTCTCACACACACACACTAGAATCCAACTGAACTCTCCAAGATGACCCCAAAATGACTCCAAAAAAAGTCTAAAAGACTCTCTTTTTGTTCAAAATTTGTCCCTATTAATAGATAACTAAAAATCACTAAGGGTTACTTTAAGCACCCCTTCAAAATTCGGCCACATTCAATGGATATTCTAGATAGTTGGTTGTTCGTGCTATTGCGCCCATTCAGTCTGTCTACTAGCGCTATGGCGCCATATAAAAATATTCATTTTTGCTCAATTTTGTCATCATTTTCTCCAAATGTCCATTTCATGTAACTGAAACAAAAAACATGCAAAATAACTTCTTTTAAAGTATAATATCATCAAAAATAGAAATAAAAATGAACATGCAATGTACACTAAATATAGGTTATTTTTTAGCAGATCAATTCCCCTAAACGTAAACATTACTTGTCTTCAAGTAACTCCTTTTTAATATATAAAAATTATAACTTATGGTAGTAAGTTTTACCCAAAGATTTCTATAATTTTTGTATTATAAATGCAATGGTGAAACTTTAGAAATTTTTTTAATAACTCTGGTTAAAATTAAAATGTAAGAATATTTAGCAGTCAACTCTAAGAGTTATGATGTCTTATTTATTTCAAGAATAATTCTAATTTATTATACTAAGGATGCATACAGGAATTACAAGAAAAAGAAGTTCATGTGAACTCTTCTAGTAAAAATGCTAATACTTCAAAAATAAGTCCAGAAATGTAAATAAGTCCCTTTCCTTGATATGATTCAAGTGGTGCCAATTTTTTATTAGGCATCTCTTCAAGCTTCTCCCCACATATTTTCTTTTTTTTTCTTTTTCTTTTTCTTTTTATTTAGATTTTTCCTTTCTTTTTCTTATAGTATCATTTTCAATCCTTTCTTTTTTCTTTTCATGTCACGTGAGGATTAATGATTTTGAACTCCACATATCCTCTTCTTAGACTTAAAAACTCCCCACATCTCCTTAGTTGATAAATGTGTATTGGCTTAAAAATATTTTTTATAGAGTCTCGATTCTTTCTATTTTAAGAAAAAAATTTAAAATCTTTAATATTTTCAAAAATATAATTTTCTTTACTTTAAATAGTAAAAGCATAATCTTATAATATTGTACTAAATATCTCAAATCTAGAACTAAATTTATCATTAAAAACTTTTACCTAATTCTACTATATCATTTATAAAATCGATGATATAGTTATATAAGGCTAACCCCACATACCACAGGTTATATTAACATAATTTTAAAAACACAATTTATTGAAAAGAAATAAGGTTCAGTTTCAAAAAGCTTTTGTCCCTTCCCCAAAACTTAAATTTTTAATTAATTTAACACAGTACATTTTATAAGCAGAAGAACAATAAAGGTACAAGTAACAAAAAAGATGTTGAGCAGTAGTAGATCTAAAATTAGCATGTATAACATTAAAAGCAAAAGTTAAAGATTACTCTAGCACACTAATAATGAAAGTTGGAGAGAAAAGTAAACAGTAAAACAGTAGAACAAAAGAAGTACAATCATAACACTCCAACAAGAGTACAACACATAACTAACAATATAAATTCCAGTAACATGAACTAAAAAAAAAAGAAAAACAACAACCTTATCATTTTCCTCATCATCATCATCATCATCATCATTACTAAGATCTACTTCAACATCCAACTCTCCTCTCTGATATGGTGTAAGACTAGGGCATTTTGGAAATTCCACTAAATGATCGCCCCTGATGTATCTCTTCATAGTTTCATTATAAGCAATATCAAATTCTACTCTCCTATGAATATACTCATCATTATGGTCCATGTGTGGTTCTAAACTCTTTACCTGATTCTGTAATGCCAAAATATCTCCTTGTTGTATAAAAAATTGCTCCATTACAGTATCTAGTGAAGAAGTACCAAAAGTGGAATGTTTAGAGGTTGATGTTGAAGGAATATCAGGACCTTCACTTGTAAATTTAAAACCAATATGTTTTTCATAAATATCCAAATTTGTTTTTCTAATAAGCTTATGGGGTGGTAAAGTTTCCTCCCATGTCTCATATTTAACTCCAGATTCTATACACATGGTGGAAATAAGAGAAGGGTAACTCATACCTCTAGTAGTTCCTCCTCTAAAGGAAATAATCATATTCTTGTAAATAATAAAGCCAATGTCAATAGGTTTGTTCACCTAAAAGAAATAGTTTAAAGTGGCTCTTTATCATGCTACCTCACTAAAATGGTTAGTTGGAAGCACTCTATCATAAATAAAGTAATGTCATGCATGAGAATGAATGTTTAACTTTGAAAATGAAAACCTGTCGTCCATTCTTTATCTTCCAAACAGTATTTTCAATAGTTAGGAATCCCATGATCTCATCCAGTTCAGTATCATAAGGATTGAATTCGGAATAAAATTAGGTAGGAACACTACGCAGCGGATAAATGTGATTGATTTGAATTGGGCTAATATCTACACACTGCTCACGAGCATAAATAAATTATCAGCTTCATCAAGAAGATTTGCGTAGAACTCACAAACCACTGAAATCACAACAACGGCAAGTGAAATAGCATAAATTCTCCCACTGTCGTTCAATAATCAAATATTTAATAGTTCGCCCTAGATGAAGAAAACTTTGTTCTGCAATCAATTTCTTGGATTGCAAATCTCTATATCTATCCTTGTCATTAGAACTTGAGAGTCTCTCACTATCAAAGCTAGGTTGTCCTCTACCTCTCTTCATTTTAGGATCCATGTGTAATCTAAAAAATATTTGATAAAATTCTCATGAGATTAAAGTATAACTCCATGAGGCTCCTACAACACATTTTAACCCATATAAACATTAATTCATAGATTTCTAACTATTTTCATTAAAAAACTAAAATTTTCATCCTAACCACAATGTGGAAGAAATCCATGGTAAAATTAAAAATTTTAATACTAAAATGTTGATCTTAATAAGAGAAGATGAAATCTAGAGTTTGAAACCTCAACTCCAAAACAATCAAGTACAAATCCAAGCCAAAGGGGAGCAAAGTTGCAAAATAAAGGAGGAATAAGATGAACCAAGGTGAAAAATGGTAAAAAATTGGTCGGCTTAGCACTAAAAACAAATTTTGATCAGTCTGGCGCTATAGAACTAAGGTATGGCGCTATGACACCATGCTTTGCTTGATGAGCGACATTATAGCGCCCAATAGTGGTGCTATGGTGCCATTCAAACTCTCCAGATTTTGGAAATTTTTTTATATTTTGAAAGAGCAAAGGAAAACCAAGATTTCTAAACTTTAATATTTCATTTTTAATGGACATTTCAATAGTTTTGAGTTCATCAAAATTCTAAAATTTTTAAGTGCGCAACTTCAATTTTAGACACATAAGACCAACTTTTCACACTAGAACAGAACTTTTTTTCTTATATTAATAATAGTTTCAATACATACAACATAACATGTACAAAATTAGATATCAAATCACACAAAAACAAACATATAGAAGTTCTTAGATTCACTATGAATAACAAAGCTGACATACTAAAATAAACACTCAATGCATCAAGATATTCACAAAAACTCTTAAGAGTAGTTATGCTCAATGTCGTCTATACCCC
The DNA here is from genome assembly GCA_002079205.1 of Phalaenopsis hybrid cultivar. Classification (NCBI taxonomy): domain Eukaryota; kingdom Viridiplantae; phylum Streptophyta; class Magnoliopsida; order Asparagales; family Orchidaceae; genus Phalaenopsis; species Phalaenopsis hybrid cultivar. Next base: position 140,559 of record JXCR01042253.1, read on the forward strand.
ATTCACCCTTTTGATAAGTACAATCAAAGCAATAGTAGAATGGAGCACGAGGGAAATCCTGAGCAATCTTATCATCAATCCATTTGTTGTCTTCATACATTCTTACCTGATAATCTTGAAAGCATGGCATGTGGTTGAATTGGAGTTTCAACTGCCACTCCAAGTGCTCATACTGATGGTACATGTCACTTAACTTGTTGTGGAGATGAGACAAATCCTCTTTAATCTTTCCAAGTTTGTTTGTAATGCGCTCCAAACTTATTGTGAGATATCCGTTCAAGTAGGTCTGAGCATCTTTTTGCATGGACTTCTTGTCTTCAAATCTTTCATTGCTTCTCTAAATAAGAATTTTCAACTCTCTAATCTCTCTAAAGTGTAAATAACTATGAAGGGTTTCCTCCATTCCTATCCTAAACAGTTTTATAAAGAAGAGTAAAGAATAAGAGGATAGAAAAATAAATTTTGGGTGATTTAGGGGAGTTACTCAAACTCTGGCGCTATGGCGCAAGAGCGCCAAACTAAATTTTTCAAGCAATGAACTTCTTTCATTCCCTACTCATTTTCATCAATAAAATAATGTTTTGTGTCGTCATAATCTTGTCATACTCGAAATCGCTTTTTAAACTCACATAACCACACTGATAACTATGAGTTGTCTCCCATAAAGTGTTTGGGTTAACATCATCAGCCTAACATATCCAAGATTTTTACTTTGGTAGACCCAACATTAGGATCTCTTCAAATGTAAGATTATCTCCACTGAAATAAGATTTTAATTTGTGTCCATTAACCTTAATTATTTTTCCAATTTTAGGATCTTCAATATCAACGACACCATAAGGATAAACTCTTATTATAATAAATGGCCCTGACCACCTGAACTTAAGTTTTCCTGAAAATAATTTCAATCTTGTATTTTATAATAAAACCTCTTGTCCAGGATCAAAATACGTTTTCAAGATCCTCTTATCATGCCTAATTTTCATTTTCTCCTTATAAATTCTGGCATTCTCATAAGATTCATTTTTCACCTTATTAAGCTCATTTAGTTGCAATAATCTTTTGTCACAAGCATCTTTCAAATTATAATTGAACTCTTTAATAGTCAAATAAGTTTTATGCTCCAATTCAACTAGTAAGTGACAAGCTTTTCCATATATGAGCCGATGGTGTCTTTTCTATAGGAGTTTTTCAGGCAGTCCTATAGGCCCATAATGCACTGTCAAGTCTAGCAGACCAATCTGTCCTATTATGATTTACAGCTTTTTTTTTTAATATTCTTTTAATTTCTCCATTGGATATTTCTGTTAAGCCACTGGTTTGAGGATGATAATCTATGGCAATTTTGTGTTTAATCTCATACTTTTGAGTTAAAATTTCAATTGTTCTATTCCTAAAATGGCTTCTCCCATCTATAATGATTACCCTAGGCATTCCAACCTTGTAAAAATATTTATCCTTAAAAATTTTCCAACACTCTTAGCATCACACCGAGGAACAGCAATTGCTTCAATCCATCTAGAAACATAATCCACAGCTATCAATATATATATATATTTCCAGAAGATGGTATAAATGGTCCCATAAAATCAAAACCCTCCAAACACCAGAAATTTCAACTTCCAAAGTAAAATTTAGGGGCATTCATTCCTTCTAAAAATATTACCTACTCTTTGACATATATCANATATATATATATATATATATATATATATATATATATATATATATATATCCAGAAGATGGTATAAATGGTCCCATAAAATCAAAACCCCAAACATCAAAAATTTCAACTTCCAAAGTAAAATTTATGGGGAATTTCATTCCTTCTAAAAATATTCCCTACTCTTTGACATATATCACATGATTTTATGTAAGTATTAACATATCTAAATAGTGTAGGTCCATAAAATCTAGATTGTAAAATCTTAAATGCAGTTTTATCAACCTTAAAATATCCCCTAGAATCTGATTTATGACATATTTGCATAATTTTTTGGGTTTGTTCCAACGGTATAAATCTTTTAATAACTTAGTTCGTACATTATTAATATAAATAAGGGTCAACCCAAAAATAAAATTTTTCATCAGGAATGAACTTTTTATTTGTTGGCTATTTAATTTAAAGGGTAAAATTTTACTAACTAAGTAGTTAACTATATTAGCATACCACGGAATTTATCATTCATTAATTGCATAAAGTTTTTCATCAGGAAAATTTTTATTAATTTCACTATTAAAGTTTAAATTATTTTCCTATTCAAGACTTGACAAATGATCAGCTATGTAATTATCAGTACCCTTTCTATCCATAACTTGGAAATCAAATTCTTGCATCAGAAGAACTTATCTAATTAATCATGATTTTGCATCCTTCTTCATCATTAAATATTTTATAGCAGAATAATCAGTATGCTCAATAAATATAGTTCCAATAAGATAAGGCGTGAATTTATTAAAATCATACACTGTAGCTAATAATTCCTTTTTAGTAGTAATGTAATTAATTTGAGCTTCATTAAGGGTTTTACTAGCATAGTATATCTCTTTAAAAATTTTATCGTATCTTAGCCCTAAAACAACCCTATAGCATAATCACTGGCATCAAACATTAATTCAAAATGTTTTTTCCAATGAGGTAAAATAATAATAGGTTTAGTGATTAATTTTTCTTTCAATAAATTGAAGGCTTTCAGGCATTCTTCATTAAAATAAAAATTAGTATCTTTTTTCAGAAGGTGACATAAAGGCTTGGAAATTTTTTAAAAGTCTTTAATATAACGCATGTAAAATCCAACATGTCCTAGAAAACTTCTTACCCATTTAATACTATTAGGAGGTGGTAATTCAACAATAACTTGAATTTCTGTTGGATTTACTACCATGGCTTTCTCAGAAATCTTATGCCCTAACACAATTCCTACTGAACCATAAATTAATATTTTTTCTCAATTGAGATAAGGTTTGTTCCTTCACAGCATTTTAGAAACCCATTCAAATGATCAATAAAATAATTAAAAGAAGTTCCAAAAATTGAGAAATCATCTATAAAAACTTCAATTCCTTTCTCAATTAAATCACAGAAAATTGACATCATACATCATTTGAAAAGTTGTAGGTGCATTACATAATCTAAATAGCATCCTTCTAAAAGCAAGTGTTCCATATGGACTTGAAAATGTTGTCTTCGCTTGATACTCAGGATCAATAGGCATTTGGTGGTATACAGAATATCTATCAAAAATAACAATGGTTGTGTTAAATTTTCTATAATCAATACAAATTTGTCATCCAGTGACTTATCGTATTGGGATTAATTCATTCTTTTCATTTACAACTCCAGTCACTCCCCCACAATGAATAGGACTAATCCATGAGCTGTCTGAAATGGGATAAATAATTCTCGCATCCAACTACTTTAAAATTTCTTTCTTAGTAATTTCTTTCATTATTAGATTCAATCTCCTTTGAGGATCAACTCTAGGCTCATGATTATCTTCCATTAAAATTTTGTGCATACAAAGTGAAGGATTTATTCTTGTAATATCAGCTAATGTCCAACTAAAAGCTTTCTTATGATTTTCTAATGTCTCCAATAATTTTTCTTCTTGTTCTGTAGTCAAATCTTATGATATAATAACTGGTAATGTAGATGAGTTTCCCAAAAAGGCATACTTTAAATGAGTGAAAAGAACTTTCATCCCCAGTTCAGGAGGATTTTCAATAGAATGAATCAGAGATTTTCTATTCTCAGTAATATCTAAAATTTCAACTTTTTCCTAAACATAATTTGAATCCTCAGTATTTATCTTATCTGATTTATCTTCAAAATCCCTTTCAGTTTCACTTTCCTATTCTTTCTAATTTGATATAACTTCATCTTTCTATCCTGATATGACTATACATCTTTTTTGATAATGTTTAGTAATCATAAAATCAATAATATCCATTCTATAACATTTATCATCTTTTCCTTTATCAGGATACTTTATTGATTTAAGCACATTAAATGTAACTTCCTGATTAATAACTCTCATGGTTAATTCTCCTTTTTGCACATCTATCATAGCACATCCGGTAGCAAGGAAATGTCTCTCTTATATGATAGAAATTTCTTTATCTTCTTTCATATCTAACACAATGAAATCAACAGGGAAGATAAATTTATCCACTTTAACCAATACATCTTCTATAATCCCCTTAACATAAGTAATTGATCGATGGACTAATTGTAGGGTTACAATTATGGGAGATATCTCTCATAAACCTAACCATATAAATATAGATGATGGCATGAGATTAATGCTTGCTCTTAGAATACATAAAGCTTTTCCACAAATTTTTTCTCCAATTGCACAAGATATGGTAAAAATGCCAGGATCTTTAAGTTTTTTATCAAACCTTTTCTAAATTATTGCACTACATTTTTCACTAAGTATAACAGTCTCATAATCTTCAAACTTCTTTTTTTTTATCTAAAACTTCTTTCATAAATTTGGCACAACTTGACATCTGTTCCGAAGCTTCTGTAAATGGGATATTAATTTTAAGTTTCTTAAATAGCTCAAAAAAATCTTGAAATTTTTTTATCTAACTTTTGCTGCTTAAGTCTTTAAGGAAAAAGAGGTGATGGTTTTTCTAAATTAATCATAGTTAGAGAGACAGAAGATTCTATTTTCTTAGGAATAGTTTTCTCCAATTTTATAGTATCAATAATTTCTCTCTCAACTTCAATCTCCTTTTGAACTCCAACTTTTAATTCCTTTTCACTCCTTAGTTAGACAACTTTAACTTGTTCTTGTTATTTACTTTTATCTTTAGGATTGATCTCAACATTACTAGAAAGTGTTCCCTGAGACCTATTACTAAGAGCGTTAGCAATTTGTCCAAATTGATTCTCAATGTTTTGAATAGCAGCACTTTGACTTTGTAATTGATTGTCCATTTGTAACACCGCTTCTTTTATAGAAAACTTCTTCTCTTTAACTTTTTGTTACTACTAAATCTAAAAGAAAAAGTAGGTTTATAGTTAGTACTACCCTGGTTGTTCTAGTTTTCCCAATGGGTTTACTTGATTTTTCTCCCATTGTTGACTTTCACCATTAGAATTGTTATTCTAGGTAAAATTAGGATGATTTTTCCAACCTAGGTTGTAATAGTTAGAATAAGGGTTTTTCAGTCTATTAATAGAATTTATAGTTTCTAATGAAGTTTGAGAATCAATCATTTGTCTTAATGAATTTTCTTCAATCAAATAAGGTGTTTTAGAAAAATTCATTCCAATTTGATCTATTTTCTTAGATAATGCAGCAACTTGAGATGCAACCATTGAAATAACATCATTATCATGAATGTGGGCTATTTTTTTAGGATTTACTCTTTCAGATGGCCATTAAAAACTGTTTGTAGTCATTTCTTTAAATAAAGCATAGGCTTTATCAAATGGTTTAGACATTAATGAACCTCCAGAAATAACATCTATGATAGATCTAAGGGAACTTACTAACCCATTAAAAAAGTTTGAATGATTAATCAGTCTGACAGAGAATGATGTTGGCTCTTTCTAAGGAGTTCCTCAAATCTTTTCCAAGTTTCATATATTGACTCTCCTTCAAACTGAGTAAAAGAAGTAATATTATTTCTAAGCTTAGCAGTTTTAAAGGAGAAAAGTATTTAGCCAAAAAAATTTATGCTAAATTCCCCCAAGTTCTAATAGATTCAGGTACTAATGAATTTAACCATATCTTAGCCTTATCACTTAAGAAAAAAGGAAAAAAGTCTACGTCTAACAACATCGTTGGATATATCATCATATTTAAATGTAGCACATAGTTCTAGAATACTTGTTAAATGTAAATTTAGATTCTCGGAAGATGTTCCCCCAAACTGATTATTTTGTACCATTTGTATAATTGCATGTTTAAATTTAAATGAGTTAGCCGCTACAACAGGGGTTTGAATACTTAAATGAATTTCATTTGTTGTAGGGTTTGCATAACCGCTTAAATGTCTTTATAAATTATGATGTTCATTTTCAGTATTTTGAATCTCAACATTATTTTGTAATATGTTTGTCATTTCTTAAGAATTTTGAAGTCCTTTCTGTTTTTAATTTTTTGTAATTATTCGTTCTAATTTAGAATCATAGGCCGCTAAACCTTCAGATCCCAAACTATGCATACAAAAGATAAAATTTCAGAAAATAAATCAACTCAAACTAAATTAAAAGAACTTAAAAAATTTTGATTTTTTTATTTTTTTATTTTTTTTTAATGTTTAGGCTTTTTTCAATTTTTTTTCTTATGTTTTTATTTTTTTATGATTTTCAAAAAATAAAAGTATTAGAACTAAGTTTAAATTTTCCAAAAATAAATCTACAGTTTAAATATAAAAACCTTTTTAAGTCAATAAAAATTTATATCGCTTTCGCAGCAACGACGCCAAAAACTTGACCCAACTCGCAACTATGTATTACTTTTAACTACAAATGAGTGCCAAAAAATTGGCCCAAATTAGATTTAGCGGCTATTGTGAATAAATAAAAAAATAATAATACTTCACACTAAAGAAATTATGCAAGTATACATATTGTTTTAAGTAATATAAGATTTTTCTTAAAAACTCTAGTATCGATCCCACGAGGAAGGCCTAAATTCTATAATATCAACTTACAAAACGTCTATCTAAATTGCAGATTTTACATTAGGAAAACAGTTTCAAAATATTGGTAACTGTTTAACACTAAATTAATGCAGAAAATAAAAATAGAGATTAAAAGACTAATAAAGTTTAAATGAGTAACACAATATAAAAGACTTTAAAAGAGAGTTTGAAATATTATGAAAAGATCTTTCCCCTTGCAATGAGATGTTAATCCGTGTAGGAATTGATGTTGAAAAAGATAAAATGTTGTATTATGTCAAATATGAGCATTTATAATCTTTACTCCCTCTCGGTTCTTGCAAAGAACAATGGCTAACATAGAGTCTCTCACCAGCTTGTGTAGTAGTATTGAGTAGATTGTGACCTCTCACTTCCATATTACCCACTGTGCCCTCTCTATAGGATCTACTAAGGACCCTTGTGATCAAAACTCTATACCAAATTGATAAAAGAATCAAGTATGTCACCCTAGAAACATCAATTCTACACCCATCAAAACTTATCTCCCTATTTATTTGCACTCCCCTCAAGTGTTCGCAACGGCTCTGCACAAGATGAAATATGGTATTCACTAGTTAGTGAAATCATTGCACTCCCGGGTCATTGTGTTTCTCAGCGGATTTTAACGATAGAAATGACCAGTTTGCAAAGTCAATGAAGAACAAGTGAAAATATCATCACAATATTTTAAAAATAAAAAGAGATCTTTAAATTCTCATATACGAAGAGAAATAAAAGGAACTACTCAGAATTAATGGAGATAAAACAAAAACACATGATTTTTATTGAAATCCAGGTCTTGCACTTAAATATAAATAAAAGATACTTATCTTTATGTCTTCTCCCAAAGCAAAACCTAAAGTTTCTTTGAAGCCAATCTCCAAACTCTTACACAAAGTAAAGACACACACACACACTAGACTTAAACCAAACTCTCTACGGTGACCCCAAAATGACTCAAAAAAGACTCTCTTTTCGTCCATAATATGGTCCTATTAATAGATAACTTAAAATCACCAAGGGTCACTTCAAGCGCTCCTTCAAATTTCGGCAATGAATATTCTAGAGAGTTGGTTATTGGCGCTATAGCGCCAATCTGTAGCGCTATTGCACCCATTCTGCCTGTTTACTGGCATTATGACACCAAGGGTGGCCCTATGATGTCATAAAAAAACATTCATTCCTGTTCCATTTTGTTCTCATTTTCTTCAAAAGTCCATTCCATGTATTTGAAACCAAAAACATACAAAATACATTCATTTAAAGTGCAATATCAACAAAAGTTCGCTTAAATTGAACTTAAAGTTTACACTAAAAATAGGTTATTTTTAGGTGAATCAGTAGCTGACGTGGATGGTGGCGTCGAATCACAGCACGACGCATAGCCTTCGACGACTCCGATGAGAGATGTGGCGCCGACGTAGATAAGTAGAAAGATATGGCATTTTTTTATTTAAAAAAATTTAAAAAGTTTAAAAAATTACATCTTGGTGTAAGCAAATCATAAAAAATAAAAATATCCATGTGCTCAATGAAAAGACGAGAATTTATAGAACTAAAAATCAAAAATATTTGTCATGTATTTTATTTTAAGTTAATTAAATACTCTAGAGAGTAATTAAATCATACATAATTAAATAATTATCCAAATTAATTAAAATTTTGAGGGCTTGTTCCCATTGACATGGGACACCACCTCTGATTTTTTTAGGTTCAGAGGGCTCTATGTTTGAAACCCTAATTTTCTAAGAGATTTGATAATATTTTAATTAGAAAAATTATAAAATTAAAAATTAAAGGCCTAAAAAAAATGAAATTTTGTATGGTATGTTCAATGATGACAGAGGATCTTAAGAAAAATATAAGTCATGTTTTAAAATTTTTAAACATATTTTCTCACTTTAAATTAATTAAAAATACCAAAAATTAGAAAAATATAAATTAATTCAAAAAATCACTAAATTGTACCAAAATGAAGGAAATGGTTTTTTAAGGCCTCTGTAAAATTTTGAAAATTTTAAAAAATCATTTAAACATCAAAAGGTATTTTCTAAGAAAATAAAAATTTTGGCTTAAAATAATTATATAAAATAAGAGAAAAAACAAAAATTTATAAAAATTAGTTTAGAGTGTTTCTTGTGACAAGATGAATCTAAGAAAAATAAAATTAAAGTTAAAATACAATAGAGGAGGAAGATGAGTTAGTACAAGGAAATGCATTAAAGATGAGTCATTTGTCTCACTTTCTTTATTTATAGGGTTCGTGAAACAAAAATCCAAGAATAGTTAATTATTGGGCATTTAGTAGTCATAAATACGTTTAACATTTTTTAAATTGTAAATTTTCTTGTCTTTATCACAGTTGTCACTGCTAAGAAACAAAAGACTCAGCGAACTTAAATATATACTTAAAAAATGCGTCGACAAGAATCATAAAAAAGTTTGAATGACCGACAAAAGCGATGATGTGACACCATGGGGCCCTCCAGGGTGAATACAAAGATGCATGTCTAGCGATCGACAATTACATGCCGGGAGAAAATTAATCCCAATACAGACATAATTTGATCACTCTCCTAAAGCTCACCGGTACAAGACTCACGTGAACCGAATTAACAATGTTCCTCCTACCAGTCTGGGCTAAAGAAAATTCCCTCGAGGCTCCAACGCATAGCCGCCCGACCTATAAATGATCGGCATGAATCATCAAGGGCTTTGGCTATCGACTCCATCCGACAGGAAGTCATCTCAGACTCCCTACTCCATCCGGCCGGAAACCATCTCAGACCCCCCGCCCATCAGGTCGGTGCCATTTCAGAATTCAATCTCCATTATGTTGGTTCCATTTCAGACTCCCGATCCCTTCAAGTCGGGTGTCATTTCAGACTCTTGGCCCCATTTTTATGTGCTCACTAAAATACCCCCTCCGTACATATTTGCTTCAAGTGTTAGGGCTGTCAAAACGGCTTCTTATTCGCGAGCAGTTCGTGTTCGGCTCATTAAGATTATTTTGTGCTTGATATAGAAACAAGCCAAACACGAAAAAAGATTTGTTCATAGCTCAGTTTGGCTCAAACTAATTCAATGACACACACACACAAACACACACACATTTTTAAATAATTTAATTGTCTACAATGCTACAAAGATTTATGATCATTTAAAAATATTTATTAAAAAATAGAATAAAAATATAATAATTGTATTCAAATAATGTTTTAAAATAAATAAAATATTTAAATCTCACTCCTACCAATAGCATCGTATAGTTGCATGACCAGAGTTGTCAAAATGACTCATTGTTGGCGAACAACTCTTTCTCAGCTCACAAGTAAACGAGTCGAATAGAAACAAATTTTTTATGTTTGAAATATAAACGAGTGAAACATGAACAATAATATTTTTTAATGAGTCAAATACGAGATAAGCATAATTTTACTATTCTTTAATCAACTTTATGCCCTCTTTTCCTTTGTTACTTTGCTATACTTTCTAGATAAATTTTTACTATTCATTACTCAGCAACACAACATCAATACTTTTTTATGACAGTGGAAAATACCAATACGCACGAACAGAAAAATATCAAAGCATAAAATTCTTTAAAGGCGACATGTGACGTGCCACGGCTCTCGCTCTCGCTCTCGTTTTCGCAATATGGGCAGCCCTTAGCGACTGCCGCGTCTAATAAAAGCGTATTCCCTTCTTTGCATTTACAGCCACCAACTTACACGTATTTATTTATTGTCGCTGCCAGAAACGATAAAGCCACGTGGAAGCGCTACTAAAACTCTTAAGTGGTGAGTTCTTTCAAGCCACTTCTCTTCTATTTATTGCTAATTAACGCGTTGCGTATTAATCTCCAATTTGAAAAATATTACTTCTTCTTTTTTTTCTTTTTTTTTTTTTTATTGGCATGATAGCTTTAATTAGTCATAGAGATTCTATACAGCTGTATGTCACCTCTCAAAAGAGGCTTTAAGAGAGGTGAGCAGTCCATGACTTAAATAATATTTTTACCTAGCCGATGTGGGACTATTTGTCCGTGACATTCTCCTTCACCTAATAACGTGACGCCCTCGTCACAGATCGGCTCCACCGAGGGTCCCACTGGACCATGGAGAGTCCACACACCTGACAGGCAATAATCTGCTCTGATACCACTTATCACCCTCCAAAAAAGCCCTTAAGAGAGGTGGACAGCCCAGGACTTAAATACTGTTTTTCGGTCCTACACCTAGCCGATGTGGGACTATTTGTCCGTGACATGTAGCTCGTCAAGTTTGTTTTGGCATAGAAATGGACTTGTTTTTAGCTTAAATATTTTGATTAAATTTTAAGTGGAATGTCATTAAATTTGTTTTTGGATATAAATGAGATCATTTACTGGAATTTAAAAAAAGTAACACTTGGTTTGATGAAATTAAACGAAATTAACGTAAAGTTGTGTGTTCAAGATTAATGATTTAATTCTAATTTTTGTGTCTAAAAATGTGTTGACCTAATTTTTTTCAGCTGCTGCAGTTGGAGCAGGGCGGAATGATGTTAAGTTCAGATTAGGTCTTTGTCCACTCAAAATTTGTGATTTTTTTTATACAAATAAATTAAATTTTATAGTTTTTTTTTTCTTTGATAATTTAATAAATTTAGTAATTTTGACATATCTCAAAAAAAAAATAATAATAATCTATTGATAATTTTGCGGAACCCAAAAAAAAAAGGTTAACTCAAGCAGCTGAAAAAAATTAGATCACTATTGGAGATGGAAATTATCTAAACCTGAAGAAATCACAGTCCTTCGATTTATTTCTTAAACCATGTTAAATTTTCTCCAATAGTTATGCTCCTGACAACGAGTAACTAGAAAACACCGCAGTCTGCAGTAAAAGTATAAGACTTTATAGATCCCAGAAGATCTCGAGCTCAACTTTTATGAAGATTACATACCACAATGCACAAACAGTTAGATGCAATATTAGTTATAAAAAAAGAATAAAAATAAACAATTAAAGTTGTTTAAAGTTGTAAGTTCATAGAGCTCAATGCATAAACTAATGAATAATCTGTCACAATAAGAAGTTTGTTGAACTTTAAAAAAAATGGTTCTTTGTTACCTGTAAGTCATGTTATACCGAGCTTGTAAGCGTCATAGAAGCATATCATCACAAAAGCCATCCAAAAAAAACCTAACAATCATATGACCAGAAGAAAAGGAGGTATTTGTTGCCTTTAAACCGCGTAAAACTTTGCCCACATGAGTCACAAAACCATATCACCACAAAGGCCATCCAAAAAATTTCAGCAGTCATATGACTAACAAGGAAGGGGATCTTGGTTGCCTTTAAACCATATAATACCAAGCTTGTATGTAACAAAATCATATCACCACAAATGTCATCCAGAAGAACCTCTAAGATCGTTTATATCATTACAAACCTCAATACCAAAAACAAAAAAAAAACATGCAAGAAAAAAAAATTATTAATCACATTTTTTTTCTAGAGGTCAACCATATGAGAAAAGAATGAAAAAAGAAATTTGCATCGAATCAAAATTCCACATGAACATAATTTGTTATAGTGCCATTACGATATGCAATAGTTATTTTTGCAACATATTATGCTAATAAAGAAAATACAATGTACAAAATCCTTTCAATTAATTAACTATTGAACTTGTAATTTGCTCTCTTAACTCCATCATTTCCCTAGCACATTTCTCATCTTATGTAAAAGAGTCTTGTAAATTAGATTCAGCTTATGATATTGAATTGCCTAGGCAATATTCATATGCCTCAGTGGAGACAAGTGATTTATCCTCATCTACACTATTAAAAATCAATATCACTACGTGATGGATGCCAAGGAATGTTGGTGTGGAGATCCATTGTAGACCCCATATTCTCTAATTTGTTGAAAGGATAAGTGTGCAAATCATGCAAAATAACTCATTTCCAACCCCCAAATGTCCTTTCAATACACCGCATAAAGATCGCCTTTTGTTAAACATCTCATTTCTGCCCTGAGCTATGTTGTTGACACTTTCAAAATTCAGAATATCATATTTGTATCAAGGAAGGGCTTGAGATACCCTTTTTGTAATGGATATCTAACATCAACCAAATAATAGTTATTTATTGTAAGTTTATTCACTTCTATTGTAATGTAATAAATATTTTTTTTATTCATATACAAGAAAACTTGGAGGTGGCTTCAAAAAGTTGTATTTATGAGTTCGTGTGGCTTATTTAAATATACGAGTATTATGTTGTGCTTCTTTCTCATTCAACCATCACAAAAGTTAAGCACATATTGAAATTGCATAAAACCATAACATTTTGTGTTGGTCAATGCCACTGAACTTGAACTTTTTGGCAATTGGCACGACCTACAAATTAATAAATAAATCATATGATGATGTAATTGAATATATAAGTTAAATAACTGGAAATTTCATAAATTCTCACCTCCAATCTCTAGGCTCATCATTCCTCTGGAATATCGAAGGTTTGTTTTATAGGATCCAAACACAAAACTATGTATCCTCGCTTTAAGTCCTTCCATATTTTCTAGTATTTTTAAACTAATCTTATTTATTTTTCAATTGCATTCTTTTATATTCACTTTTTTTTATTTCCTTAAATTTTTTTAATAATATTTTGGCGTACTTCCATGTCAAAATAAGTTGTTGGCCTATTTTCTAATTCCACGTTCTTAAGACGGAGATTGCAAAATATTAGCATCACCTCCTTATCTCACATGACAGACGAACTAATTTGTTTTATCTTACTCATGTTGACTACCATAATGAAATGAACTAAGCAACATAAATTTGTGCCAAACAATATAAGTTTATCTCACGAAAACATAAAGTATCATATAAAATCCCACATCTTGAAAGCTAACAGAAATGAAACATATGAAATCTATCAACACAACCAACATATTACCACAAGCACACCATCACATCATCACAACCAACACATTACCATAAACATACCATCACATCATCACAACCAATACACTACCACCCTACATTAACCATCTACACACCACTACCATCACATCATCATAATCAACACTAACACACCATCACCACCACCACATCATCACAACCAGTACACTACCACCAACGCACTATTACCGCCACCACCACACATTAACCATCTACGCACAACAACATCACCAACACCAACACACCACCTCCACTACATCATCACAACCAACACAACTACTACCACTGCACATTAAACATCTACACACAACAACATCATCAACACTAACATGCTACCATCAAAACATTACAACCAATACACTACCACCAACACACCACCACCACCACTACACCATCAAAAAACCATCAAAACACCACAACCACCACACCATCACACCATAATATGCAATCCATTCGAGAAAGAGGGACAAATAGCAAAAGCATTCCAACTGAGAGATAGAGCAACAAAACCAAAATTTTTGTGGGTGTGCTAGTGAACACAAACCAAAATGAGCAACCCATTTAATATGTCATTAGAAGAAAAAGTAAACCACCAATAGCAATCCATAAAAAGTGACCTCCAAATATCACAAGAGAAAAAAGGGGAAATTCCAAGACCATTCCTTCTAGAGGCCACAAAGCACAAAAAGCTAGTCAAAAACCATATTAAACTGGAAACTAAATAGAGCAAATAGTACAAATAACAAAAATTAAAGATCTTCAGATTTTAAAGAACAAAGAAATGAAAATTTTTGAAGTCTCATCCATCCAAAGAAGAAATTCAATTTATATGTAGAGTAAAGCCACAAATCATAAAGAGCAAGCCACACCTGATAATGAACCTCAAACCACAAAGAACATGCAACATTACCATAAAGAGAACATTAGAGGAGGATGAAGAGCAAATAAACCAGACATAACCAAAGATCAAAGAGAAGCGAGAGAGGAGAAGGTAATCTCTTGCCATTGGAGTTAAAAATCGGCAAGAAGGGACAGACGAGAAGATACCTAGGGCAGAGATGTGAGAGAAGTATAATGGGGAAGTCTTGCAAGAGAGTTCAAATTAAGGTGAGAGGAGGGTAACTGGGTAATAAAGTTACAAAATAATGTGGACCGTGGGATCAAACACACAACTCGTCTTTATGGGCATGGCGATTAAACTGTTGTCGTGTCTCTATAACCAAACAATATTTTTTATATTCCCTCCATTTTGTACGAAATAAGCTGCCCCAAATGGTCCCTTAGTGATGATATATGAATAGAATTTTATCTCTTTTAACTTTCAATGTGATATTTGTATAAATTTAGTACTTTATATTTCAAAAAAAATAATCAATTTATTGATCCATTTTGTATGAAGTTTTTTTATTATTTTAATTTTTTCAAAGGGATTTTACTATTTTACTTTTGATGAACCATCAAAAAAATTTTATGTTTTGGCATGGATTGAGATTATTTTTTGAAACAAAAGTTAAAACTTAAATTAAAAATCATCAAAAACTTTGATTTAAGCAAAATTATAATCAATATGATTTGCTCGATTAAAAAACACTATGGAACAAAACTTGGCTAAATTCAAGTCAAATTAAGATGATATCAAGATATTAAGCCATTTTGGAAGCCTCAGGTGCCTAATTAGAAGGTCAAATAAATTTCAAATCTAACAAGCTTAGTCAAATCTAGCTTCTTTACATATTAAATCAAAGAAACCCAATTATACTTAATTTTTGACATCATTAATGCACGTAAAATGTCTAAAGAAACACCATCTAATTGAGTCAATCTCTCTGTATCTTCCGATTGAGCGGTATAGACTCCTTCCTTATTTGTAGGGAGGCCCCTTTGAGACTTTATAAATAGAGTCCTACCTCTCAAAGACCTAAACCAAAAATCAAAGGAAAACCCCACCTTGAAGGAGGAGTTGAACCTCCATGTTCTACATCTAAGGTCTAGTAAATGTCACCAACTTTTGCAACCACTGACCACTATTGAAAACTTCTCATCAGTCATTGTCAACAACCATGAGTTGTCACTTTCTCATTACAATGAAATCTATTTTGAAGTCACAACATGCATTGTGGAATCTAGGCGTATGTTGTGGAACATTGAAGCACTTGATAGAGCAATACGTCTAGCCCACCGTGTAATGACGCACTCTAAAGACGGTGTAACAACACAACATAAATATGGTGCAATGATGTAATTTGAATTGGGTTCAATGATGTGCCCCATATATGGTGCAATATACACTTTGATGATGGTTTAATAATGCACCCTTCATATGTCTTAATAATACATCCCACAATAACTCCTACAGCCATTTTTCTCTGCAATACGTCTAGCCCGCATTGTAATAATTCCTCCTCAAGGTAACAAAATAATACACCCAACAATAACTCCTACAACCATTTTTTTTTCTTTGGATGTAATTACTTTCTCTAGAATCATCATGCTCTCTCCTTGTAGACCACCACTATGTCCTACATGGTCTACAACTCATCCAACTCCCTAGCTCTGACCTTTATGTCCTACATATGTTATCATAGTATGTGTAGCTCCCAACTCTAACCTATATGACCTATGTAAGTTATCACAGCTCATGCATCTCCCAACTCTAGGCTATGTGGCCTACATATATTATCACGACTTCTGCAACTCTCACTTAAGCCTCTACAGCTTACAAACCTTATCACATCATGTGCAATTTCTAACTCTGGACTCTAGGGCCTACAGAAGTTATCACAATTAACCACTACAGCTAACATGACAAAAGAAAAATCTAGGCTGTCCACCATTCGTACGACTCACAAATCTAGCTTCTGTAGCCTAAAGACATCATAACAGCTCATGCAACTCCCAACTCTAGCCTTAGCAGCCTATAGATGTTCTCATAGCTTCTACAAGTCCCTACAATGACTTTTATGACCAATGAATATTCCTAATGCAACCATCTATATCCCACATGGCCAACTACCTTCACAGCATGCCATTATGGCTTATATAATAAGCTTACACTACAACAAAAATCTACAACATTCATGGCAGGCTACTGCTTTCATAGTCATCAACCAATGCTTTTGTGGCTTGCCATTGCTGTTAACTATTTTATACAAACTTTGTAACTTCATCTTCTCCAGTTCTAGAGAAGAATGCATTCATGTACTAAAATTAACATAGTTTATTATTCCAACTGGGCTGGGTCCCATGACTTTTTTTCCTTTCTAGGGATTTTCAATTAAAAGATCAAGATGTGTCTTCTTGCTTATGTCTCTTTAATTACTTAAGCATGTGCTCAAATTTTAAGCAATGCTAAGGTGCTAAAAAATCACTCTACATCTGCGAATCTTCCAACCTGCATCAATTTGGTGTCTTCTGTGGGAGCTAAAGACCCATTCATCTTAATCCTCAAGTCAGAGATGACAAGCCCATATTTACTTTCCTAATAATTTACATCATACAACTGATAAAGAATCCTCCTTTATAGCTCTAAAACCTTTTTTAATGTGGGGGAACCTTCACCATAGTCTCACAAGGTCATTTACATCAACATTTAATTCATTATTGCAATTTGTTATTTTTCCAGCATTTTATTTAAACATTAATTACAGATGCAACATTTATAGGTTGGGGGCCACCATCACTACAATCTCCAAAGCTCGCTCACTTTATTATTTTTGGCATGAATATGATGATGTAATCATCTAACATTTCATTTAGACATCAAGTTTTCATGAACTAGTTCTAGACTAAGGGGACAAACTTCATTGCAAACACTGTACATGAGTTTCTCTTCAACTAGATTTGGAAGCTAGTCTTTTCAACATTTCATACATAGGCTATTTTATAGGCTTATGTGGAACAAACCCTTGCTGGAGAGAAAAACTTCAAAAGTATTGACTAAGAAGTTGCTAAACATTATACTTGAGTATGGTTGCAACTAAATTTCCTAAAAAAAGTATGATCTACTTTGATCCACACCAACCTCGAGAAGCACAAATTTTTTTCTAACAACTCATTTTGGACTTAATCGGTCTCAAAAAAGATTCAATTTGACATCTTCCAGAATAGGTTATAGTCGTCAAGTAAAAGATTCTACTAAGAACCTCATATAAATAAAAAATCATAGTTGATTTTATAAGAGTTTCTCCACCACCGGTTAATTCTGCCGAGCAGATGCTCTGGCTATACAACCTAGGAATGTTCTTTCATTCTTAATGGATTCTTATTTTGAATCTGTTCCAATACAGATTAACGTCATTGATCATCTCTAGATATATAACATATGATAGATCTTACATTCCTAACAGATTCTTATTTCAACTATATTCCAAAACATTTCTTACATTATCTAGTAACTTCAACTATACAACCTAGGGTAAGTTTTACATTTTTAATAAATTCTCCATTGGACTATGTTCTAATATCTGTTAACACCATCAAGCATCTTTTGTTATATATCATGGGACAGATCTTATATCCTTAAAAAATTCTTCTTTCAACTTTATTCTAAAATAGGTTAGTGTCATCTAACAACTTTGACAATACAACATATGACAGGTTTTCTATTCTCCATGGATTACAACTAACTTCTTCCATTGTAGATTGTATTCGTCAAGTGATGTGAAGAAAAGAATGCTTAATTTCATTTTTATTTTGCACATTTTTATGAATAAAATTACACTTTAAAGAAGAGTATTTTTATTTTTATCTTATAGATACAACAGGAAGTAAAACTAGAACAAAGTGGAGAAAAAATTAAGTGAAGCAGAGCTGATATGGAGCAATTAGAGATCCAAGAGACTGATGCTTAAGCACCAGCCATTGTGCACCAATGTGTTCCTACCAAGAACCATGACCCCATTTTCTTAGGAGGCTAAGCGTCATTATATAGTTGAGCAAACTAAGAGGCTGGTCCCCAGGCAACAATAACTACTGAGCAATTTTTCAACAGTTTCTCCCCTTGACATATGGTGTTATTTGGCTTATTAAAAGCATTTATTTAGGGATAATTAAGGGAGAATATTCTTAGAGAAGGAGAGGATATTAGGTTTTGTTGTAGGGGACAATTAGAGATTTTACTTAGAGACTTTAGTTAGATTTAAAAAGTGTATTCTGCAAAGAGTATTCAACACAACAACAATGTTCTAGGAGATCCTAGGATAGCATTCTCAAAGCATTGTAAAGAGGAAGAAGCTAAGTACTGTCCATTTCTTTTATTGTACTTTTATAAAACCAAATTGCCTAATGGATTTGCTTTGTGCTAAAGATGTTTTATGATGTTTTCTCTAAGCTTTATGAGTATTACTTTCACCTTTCTCTTGTGATGATTATGTTAGTTATGTAAGAATATTAGAATGCTTTTAAAATTGGTTTTGAATCTTTAATGTGATGATTATTCTTCAAATATTCATTTACTTTTCCTTCTGGCCAAGTGATTAGTTAAAATATATTGTGATCCATAATGACTCAGTAGAGCTATGGAAGAACTATTAGAATATTCATGTTAAACTATAGGGTATGAAGCAAAAGTAAAATATAGGGAGATCCAAATAGATAGGGAAATAATCTTTGGTATGTTTAAATTAGGGTTTATAAAATTAAAATCAGTTTAAATAATTTTTTTATGCACTTGGAAGAGGGTAAAGAAAAGGGTTGCTCCTACTTGTTACTAGCCAGACTACATTTTAATGTATTCATTTTCCTACACACTACTTATATCATTGCAAGAGAGGGTAGCTTTATATCTTGATTGACACCAATTAAAATATATTTAATACAATTACTATAAAATTACACATTCAATAGTAGTTTCTAATTTTATAGAACTAGTTAGCATAATTTAAAACAAACTTTAATTCCAAACTAAGACTAATTTAGTAGGCTAGAACTTCTCTAAAGTCTAACTGCCTAAATCCCTATAGGATCAACATTCATGACATAAAATCTAATATTACTAATATGATAAGTGCACTTGTGTGAGATCACTGCACTTAGAATTAAAATTTGTCAAGGTTTTAGCATTGTTGCAAGATGTGTCTACCCCCATCAAGTTTTATGCGTCATAACCGGGGAGCGACGGTGTAGTTAACCAAGTAGAATTTTAGTTGAATCAATTAGACCTAGATTTGGGAATTTATATTGTAGTCTTAGTGTGTTATTGTTTGTTTATTTAAAATGGAAAAAAAAATTAAAAAAAATTTCTAATCGTTTTTTGTGTGAAGGCTTATAAGTTGAAGCTTTAGTCAGTGAATGTGTAAAGAAGGACCAATAGGACTTGAACCATATTATTTAAAATTCGAGAGAAGTATTACGAAAATTAAGAAAATAGAAAAAACTTGACGAACTTGTAGAGGAAATGTCAAATAATCAACAAATCAATGTAGATACGCAAGAATCAATTAATGATCATCATAACGCACATACACCATTAAGGGATTACACTAATCCTATGACAAATGAAATTCATTTATGTATTCAAACTCCTGCAGTAGAAGCTAACACATTTGAACTTAAGTCTGTTATTATCCAAATGGTGCAGAATAACCAATTTGGAGGAACCTTATGTGAGGATCCAAATTTACATTTAGCAATTTTCTTAGAACTTTGATCCCGACTATTTATATGCAACAGTATAACAATATATTTGATTATATTTTTCACTTATCTTTCCTTACTTTGAAACAGTACCAAAAACTTGATCCTGGAGAAAATAAGAAATTAACTTTTTAACATAATATATATTGGGATACTCCGCAAGAATACATATTGTTATCAAGTAATACATGACTTTTTGATTAAGCCCCGAATATCGAACCCACAGGCCTTGTTCATATTATGCAATAATTAAATTAACAAACTTTCTACTTTAAAAAGTCAAATAATTAAAATACAGTTTTTATCACAGGAATGTAATTTAAACTCTTTTTGGTATTTTTAATGTTTTAAAATGAAATAAAAACTCACTAAAGATAACTTGAGTTTATTTTGAAGAAAAGCACTAAATATGAAATATCTTTCTCCTTATCATGAATCAGTAATAAGTATAGGAATTTTGTTATGAACGTATTCAAATTGTGTTGTGTCAAATAGGAGCAATATTATTCTTCACCCTTTTTAGAGATGCTATAAAGAACATTGGCTAAGTTAAAGTTTGAATAGTTCTGAAGACTAGTTAGGCAGTGAAGATACTAACTCTCCCTCTAGAGTTCCCTCGGTTCCCTCCACCTAGGGGCTAACATCTCATATCAAAACCTAAATAATAAACAAAATTAGGGCTTAAAGTCCTCTAACTCTACACCCTTCAAAGATTATTTTCCTATTTATTTGCACTCAATCATATGAACTATATTCTCATTTATACAATCTCATGTGATTCTTTCCAATTTTTGACTGAGACAATGTCATTCAGGTTCTTTCATGTTCTCATAACAAATTTTAACATTTAGATAGGACAGATCAAGAAGTAAATGAAGTGCATGGAATTATATCATCACAACTTCTTCCAACATTAAATAATAATACTCTCCACAACTTCCATCAAACACTTTAATTAATTATCATTTTAAGAAGAAGGATAAAGAAAACTACTCAGAATCCATGGAGAAAACAAAACCACACTTTAGTTCAAAAGTAGAAATCATTGTCAAACCAACAAGAAGTCTTAATTAAAACCAAAAGTAGTTTAAAACAAAGATAAAAACTTATCTCAAATCCTCCACCAAATTCTTGAAGTTCCTTTGAATCTCTTCTCTCTTATAACACTCTTAACTTTCAAATTAAAACTATAAACAAAAGGAAAATAAATTTGTGGTGCCTGAAATTTTCTCCAAAAGCTTCTTCATGAACTACTTCAAGAACTTTTCAGAACTTCTTAAGATTTTTCAGGACTCCCCCCTTTTAAAAGTCTCAACTTCCTTCTTTAATAATTTTCCAAGAGGTGTCTTAGTATCTCTTCAAAATATGTTCTAGTTCAATGTATTTACCCAGGGATACCTCCTTTCACAAGTCCTTTAATTATTTCTTCATCCTTGGTGGTTATAATTTTTGTCAATATGTGCCTCAAATGTCTCTTCAAAATTCGTCAAAATGAATTAACCCGTCAAGTAACTATCATTGGCGCTTAAGTGCGAGGCCTCTGGCGCTTAAGCTAGACCTTCTCTGTTTCATCGGTGCTTAAGCGTTGGTTCTGGCGCTTAGGCACCAAAATAACTTTTGCACCATTTTTGCATTTTTTCTTTCTTGCTTCAAATTTGAATCTTTTTCACTCATTTTAGCATTTTTCTCTTTTTTACTTGTACCTAAAAGAAAAACACACAAATACCTTCCATTAAAGTGTAATATCTCAAAAATAGGTATAAAAATATGTCTAAAAACACCATATATTTTACATGTATCAAAATTCCCCAAACTTAAAATGTTACTTATCCTCAAGTGACACTTCAATCTTTAAAAACTAAATAAGTATGATTATATATATGAGTTTGTTTAGGAGTTTCGAAAATTTTATTCTAGAAATATAGTTTTCTAATTTAGAAAAAATTCTAGTGAATGAAACCAACTTAAAGTTTAGAAATCCTTAAAGTGAAGAAGTACAAAAAATATGAGTTTTTATCTAATTCAGAAATACTTGTAGATTTTCCAAATATAGAACTTAGGCATTTTATTTCCTTACTTAAAAATTTTTATTAAGTATAATTTTACTTACTATATTCTTTCCTTAAGTTTAAGAGTTTCTCAAGTCTTATACTTTAAAAAGATCAGATCTTGAACCAATTTTTTATTAGGCTCTAATCCTCAAGCTTCTCCTCCATTTTTCAACTTTTTCTTTTCTATTCTTTTCTTTATCTTTTTCCTTTTCTTTTCATTTTCTTTTCTTTTTCTTTTTCAGGCAAGGATTACTATATTTGGATAGGCTTTTAATGGTTTTGAATTTCACTCTTTCTTTTCTAAAGTAAAGAATTGATATTTTCTTTTACTTAAAAGCATAATAATAGCTTATGAAAATTATTTTTAATAAAAGAAATTTAAGTTTCAAAAATAAAAGTCTAATCCTTCCACATTTTTCAAAAATACAATATCTCCTACTAAAGATAGTTACACAATATTTATCATTTCTACATTTAAAAACTTTCAATTTTAAATTTTTCTACATCACTTATAAAATTTTAACTAAATTTTCGTACTCATTTTTATAATCAAAATTTTACTTCCCTAATATAACTTCATATACATGATCATTTTTCTTTTTAGATCAAATTCACTTGTAACTCATTTGAGAATGAATAAAATTCAAGTTTTGAAAATATTTTTCATTCCCCCCAAACTTAAATTTTTAACAAGAGTAAATAGTTTAACAGCATATATATATAAGCAGGAATGAAAATTGAAATATATGCTCACAAAAATTTTTATACTCTAATTGTACAAGTACAAAACTAAAAAAAAGGACTAAAATTAATTTTTTATCAAATTTCTTACATTTTAGCATATAGAGATTCATTAAACTTTTAAGTAGTGGATACAGACATAAAAGCAAACAAACACACTAACTTTGACTTCACTATCTCAGCATAAAAATAATCACACTGATAAGAGAAAAGAAAATACAGGGTAGCAAATTTTTGAAATTAAAGTTTAAAATTATAGCTAGCAAGATTTTTAACTTTCATAAGACATAGAAATAAGTTCATTCCTAACTAACTAAAACACATCACACAACACACAACACAAAACAACAATTACTACCCTAGAATTTAAAACACAATACTAATGAAACACAAACATTACAATAACAATTAGACAAAAAGTCTAACACATCACATAGTCCAACAAGTTTACAAACTTAATTGGATCAAGTGCATACCACAAAGTACATCACATATTACAAACATAAAACAGCCTTAGTCCTTCTCCTCATCATCATCATTAGTGTCACCGCTACCCAAAATGTTGTAGACTCATAATCAGGACACTTTGGATATGAAGGGAATTCCACTCCTTGGTTACCCCTAATAAGGCTCTCCACACTATGTCTTCTCACATATCCATCAATATGATCTACAAAATTTTCTAAATTTTGTACCTTATCTGTGGTAAAATTAATATTATCCATCATCTTCTGCAATAATTGATCCTGAGATTCAGTAGGCTAATCTCCGGATGCATATGGTTTCAAAGTAGATGGTATAGATGTAGAAGCAGCGGAGGTGGATGTAGCAGACGTCGACATTCCACAACTTCTCAAAAATCCTCCTCTAAAATAGAGTGTTCAGAATATGATTTCACATTCACACTTATAATCGGTTTTAGGGGTAGCAACACTTCTTCCTAATTATCATATCTAACCCTTGCTTGATCACACAAAGAAAAGAATAAGGAAGCAAATCTCAAACCTGCAGTAGTAGCAGCAGTAGCAAAGCTGATGATAGTCTGACAGATCAAAGCTCCAATGTTGATAGGCTTGCACTGCTGGATATAATAAATCAATGTTGCTCTCTCCCTTGTTACTTCAATAAGATGATTCGTCTGTAACAGGCGAATTGAAATAAAGTAATGTCATGCCTTCGATGATGCACTTAACTTTGAATTGAAAAAGTTGACTCTCCTCTCATTTGTAATTTTCCAAAATCCCCTTTCAATAGTCAAAACTGATATAATCTCATCCAATTCCGTCTATGTAGGACTATAGTTTGAATAAAAACACAAAATATCAGGCGATAAATGGTAGAACATGTTGATTACCTCCGATAAAAAAGGTAACAATTTTCCTCTGACTATGACCTGATCCTCATTCGCCTCAAGGAGGTTTGCATAGAACTTCCGTACTACAGAAATCACAGCCACAGCAGAAAAATGATAGAATGGTTCCCATTGTTGGCGAACGATCAAATCCTCCACAGATCCACATGGGTTTTTAAAACACCTCTCAAGAATCAATTTTTGTAACTGAAGTGCGTCACCATATCTGTCCTAAGCATTCAAACTAACAAACTTGCTTGAATCAAAGTGGGTCTTTGATGCACCAAAAATATATGCATTTTTAGGCCTATATTTTATACCCATTTTTGGCGATATTGCACTTTTAAGGAAGGTATTTTTCATATTTTCTTGTAGGTTGTTGATTTTTAGGACTTGAAGCAAAAAGGAAGCAAAAAGGATGGAATTTGGAGCAAAAATGAGGATTTGGAAGAATAAATCAGCGTTGACGATACCAGAAGGACGTCGGACGGTGCAAACCTATAGAAAGGATACATGACAAGATTCAGCGCCGACGGCGCCAGACTGGGCGCCAACGGTGCCATTTGACAAAAACTTGGGAATTAATTAGTGAAGCATTGGCACCGATGGCGTCAGGATGGGCATCAAAGGCGCTTATCTCGGTGGAAGCCCTGTTTTTAGAAGATTCGATGAATTTGGACGCTTTTTGAAGAGTTTTTGGATGCATCTATTGGAGAACCAACCTAGGCTCTATTTAGGGCTGAAATTTAATCAGAAACCCCCCCTTCGCACCATTTCAACTTCTACCACTCATTTCAATTTTCCTCTTCACACACCTACATTCCACTCCATTCCACAAGATTAGTTAGTTATTATTTTTATAGTTTTGAGTTTTTGTGATGAGTTTAAGTGTGAATTCTTCTCTAAGAAGTGTTGGAGAGGAAGAGAAGTGAGAGATTTCTTCTTCCTATATTTCCTAAGAGAGACTACAAAAAATTTGCTTTGAGAAAGAGTTTCAGATAGGTGTTGTTTGTTTACTATTTTTGTATGAATTTTTTTTTATATAAAATTTTTATTTTGTTGTATATTTCTCATGAAGTTTGAGTAGATTTCTTTATCTTTCCTCCTACTCTGAGATATGTTGAAATGAAGAGATAATGCGGATGTGCCAATATTAAAATTTAAAATAAATTGTGATGGTTTTTCAACTCTGCTCTTAATTTACTTTTCGATTTGGCCAATTGAATTGTTAAAATATGCTGTGAAACATATGATCCGAGAAATGGAGTATGAGTTCTACAATAGAGTAAGAATCACATTTAAGTCCATGAAGGAGTATTTTAGTCATGAAATTAAGTGCAAATAAATAGGGAAAAATACATTGTTGGGTGTAGAATTGGAGATTTCTTGGGTGACAGACTAAAAATCCCCAATTCAATCTTAGTTTTTAAAAATTAAAGCGAGAGTTAGCCTTCAGGGGAAGGGAAGTGAGAGCTCTAGAGTGGGAGCCAATATCCTCCAAGCCTAGCCATGAATTTAGGGACTAAACCTATGATTAGCCAATAATTTTCTATCACACTGAATCATGGTAGAGAATTAAAATTTCTCCTATTTGACACAATACATATTTAAACCATTTATCTAATCTCATTTCACCAAAAACTCATTGTAGTTGGAAATGTTCTTTTTCATATTAGAAAACTTCACCACATAAACATAGTTTAGTAGTTATTAATTTTAAACCCTTCTTTTAAATTCTACCAGTAGTAAATAATTTAGCCTTTATAGTATCTTAAACATTCAAAATTAGTGACAGTAATTTTGTTTGATTTCTGTGAATTTCCTAGTTAATTTATCATTTCAAATTTAAACCTTGCTAGTGTGATCGATATTTTGGATTTTATTAGAAAGTCTTATATTACTTGATAACGATACATATACTTGTGTAGAATCCCAATATTAAGTCTTAACATTATTATTACTAAAATACCACATCAAGTTTTTGGCATCGTTATAAAGTAGAGTCATCTTTATAAATTTTACAAAATAATATTTAACCGGGATCATGAATCAGATGGATTTACTTCATAATTCTACAAGAAGACTTGGTCTATAACAAAAAATGTGGATATTCCTGCTGTCCAAGATTTCTTTAGAGGGTTGGATGCTCTTACTTATTTCATTTCTCTTGCTATGGTTCCGATTCCATTCTATGAGTTTGACTAATGTCTTAAGCAAGGTCATTAGTAAAATTATTATGTATAGACTCCAACCTCATCTCCCTTATTTGATCAGTGAGAATCAATCTACTTTTCTGCAAGAGAGGAATACTGCTAATAATGTGTCGCTTGCCTAGGAAATCCTGTTGGATTTGTATAAAAAGTGCAGAGGGGGAAATGCTATCTTCAAATTGGATTTGAAGAAGGCATGCCATATTATTAGATGGGATTTCATTGCTTATGTTCTGCAATCAATGGGCTTTCCTGACAACTTTATCAATTTGATCTTGAGGTGGCTTAACAATAATATGAACTCTAAGCTAATTAATGGGTAGCCATATGACTTCCTCAAAGCCACCAAAAAGCTTAAAAAAGGAGACCCTCTTTCCCCTACCTTTTTTATTCTTGCTTTTGATTATTTTTCCAGGATGTTAAACACTAAATTTGCTCAATCTCCTCATATTAATTTCAAACATAGGTCCACCTTATATATATCTCATCTAGCTGATGGTGTTATAATCTTCTCTAAAGCCACTAAATTAGCCGTTAAACATCTATCTAAGTTTTTGTAGGAATTTTGAGCACTTCTAAGCTTTCTTTTAATAATTATAAATTTCTCATTCTTTTCAACAAGAATGTTAAAGCTAAGATTAGAAACTGGGTAACTGAATTAACCAATTTTTAGAAAAGTTCTCTTCCTCTCAAGTATTTGGGGGTTCAACTCCTTAAAGGCAGAATGACACAAACTCAATATGAGGGCATTTTTACCAAGATACAAGATCAACTCATTTGTTGGACTTCTTATTCTCTTTCTAATGAGGGCAGAATTACTTTGCTAAAAAGCATTCTTTCTTCTTTTCCATCCAATCTGATGAAAATGACTGTCATGAAAAAGGGTCCATAAAGATTGCTGGAATGGAGTTTTAATAAATTTTTATGGGCTGGACAAAGGAAACAATTTCATTGGGTGAATTGGAAAAAGGTCTGCAAACCTGAATCAGCTGGAGGATTGGGATTTAAGGGTCTCAACTGCATTTTTCAGGTGAATTTATGCAAGATGTGGATCAAATTTAGACAAGAGTCATTATGGGCAAATTTTGTGATTGGAAAATATTGTAAAGGAACCCACCCTTCTCAAGTTACCAGGAAGTTAGGAGATTCTAAAATCTAGGTAAATGTATTAAAAGTTAGAGATCATGATGAAGATCTCTTTATTTGGGAATTAGGTTTAGGGCAAGTTAATTTCTGGTTGGATAATTGGTCTATGGAAGGTAAACTCATTCACAAAGCCCTTGAAGATGCTAATCCCATTTTAAAAGTTACTGATTTGTGTTGTGAAAATGAATGGAATGCCCTCTTACTGTCCTTTACCATTCCTCCTGGTTAGATTTAGAAGATCATGAAAACCCCTTTTGATATTTATTCTAAAGATAAAATCATTGTGAAGATGCCTTGCCCTCAATCCATTTCTTTCTTCATTTCTACCTTTTTGCAGGGTTGAACAAATTTGGATTTTGGGAATTCTCTTTGGAACAAATTCTTCACCCCCTCCATGTCTTTTTTATATGGAGGCTATTTTTAAAATGTCTTCCAACTGATGATATGCTTAAATTAAAAGAGTTGAGGTGTCCCTCTTATTGCTGCTTTTGTAAGGGGGAGGAGGAATTTTTGGCTCATTTATTCTTCAAATGTTCTTTTGCTCAAAGAGTGTGGAATGCAATCATTACAGAACTATCTATCTCTACCCTCAATCTTTCTTGGAGCTCTTTTGAGGACTGCTTGTTAGAGTGGCAAGATGCTCACCTCTCTATGGTGTGAAGTGAATAAACTAAAATTTGAGGAGATTCCTATCTTGCATTCCCAAGTAGAGAGATTTTGTATGAGTTTCCTTTTGAAACTAATACACCTAAAGATGTTCTCTAATATCTACTCTGGATTGGGGAATGTGTTTTTCCCTAGTACTTGAAACCATTCTTCTACTATGCTTTGGCTTAAACCTTTGTACCCATGGGTTAAGTTTAATATTGATGGAAGTTTCACTCATGATGTACCCAAAATTGGGGTTGTTTTTAGAAATCACGTGGGAAGCTAAATTCTTCATTTCTTCTCTTCTGTGGTAGCTCAGGATGCTTTAGAAATTGAAGCTAATGCAATTTTTTGGGCCCTTAGGATCTTCCAACAATGCAAATTGAGCCACATACATGTTGAATTAGAGTCTGAGTTATTGGTGCAGATCACACTAGATCAAGCTTCTTGTCCCTGAAACATTAAACTTTGAATTAAAAGAATTATGAGATTGGTAGGACAACTTTCTAAAAGGTTTTCCTTCATACATAGGGAGGGCAATAGGCCTGAAATCTAGCTTGCTAAATTTAGTAGATGTAACCAAGTGTCTGATGTATCTTGATTCCCCTCCTCATCCCTTTCTCTTTTTTTGGCAGGGATAGCTTAATTATCCCTTACATTATAAATTGTAATTCTATTTAATGCAATGAATTGGTACTTTAGTGGACCTACTTATTAGGGTCTATTCACGTAGTTTTTGGAAATACACACACACACACACACACACACACACACACACACACATATATATGTAAGTATAACAAAATGGAGGAGCCTGGATCGGGAGAGAGCTGCGACGACAATGAGATTCCTTGTTAGGGCTTCATTTCTGAAAGTTCAATTGGGTGAGATCCTTCCTGTTTCCTTCTTCTTTACTATTTTCTTACAAGATCAGCTTTTTCTAAATCCGGATCTCTTTTTCCTCTTGGTTTTGGAGGTTTTTGGTGTTTCTCTTTTTCCAGATCTGTGGTGTTTTTTTTGGTGCTTTTCTTTGGATTTTTTTCTCTACTTTTCTCTTCTTTTTGTTCGGGCTTTGTGGTTTTTTTTGTTGTTTCTCTTTTGTTTAGTTTCGGATTTTTGTTTTCTTTCTTTGTTCCAGATTTGTTTTCTTTCTTGTTTCCTTTTTCTGTTTGGTCTACTGAATGTACCTCGGTGGGGTTTCTTTCGCATCTGTTGTTTGTGTTTGATGGATCACAACTTTACGGAGGCTCTCTCAGGGGCCCTATCCGCTAAGGTTAGTGACAAGGGGTTTTTTCCTCAAAGGTTTCATGAGGCTTTGTTGCTGGGTGGTGATTCCAATTTTATTCGAAAAACAGGAAATAAAATTGGTAAATTTGCTATGTTCATTTCTGATGAAGAATCCACTATTCTTGCATCTTCGGCTAGGCATGTTCTAGTTGGGGAGCTTTTTTTTGGGCATCGTAAGTTCAAGCTGATTCATTGGGATTTTGATGATTTGAAACTTGTCGGGTTTTTGAAAATTGGTTTGTTAGATGGGCGCCATATCCTTATTCAGTTGGCTAATGATGAGGACTATACTAGATTCATTTTCTAGTAGGGTCATTAAAATTTTAGGCATCCCTATGAAGATCTTGAAGTGGACAAAGGATTTTGATCCTAAAGAGGAACCCCCTACGATCCGGGTTTGGGTGTGTTTCCCAGGATTAAAATTTCATTTGTTCAACCATGAGATTTCATTTTCTCTTGCTGTGGTGTATGGGAAACCTTTAAAGATGGATGAACCCACTTATTTGTTAAAAAGACCTTCTGAGGCTCGTGTCTTGGTTGAGCGGGATGTTACTCAACCTTTCTGTGATGAGATCTGGATCAGGTCAGAATTTACAGGGTACTAGCAAAAAGAGGATTTAGAAAATCATTCTCCTTATTGTTCACACTGTCAAATATTTAGCCATAGTACTACGCACTGTTATAGATTACATCCACACTTAAAAAAGAACTTGTCTTCCCATTCCACCAAAGTTGGGCATCCTGTTGGGCCTACTGTGGCATCTGAACCGAATGAAAGAATAAGGGACAATCAACACCCCCTCGAGCAACCTTCTGATGTGGCCTTGCCTCTTATTAATGTTGTTTGTAGTGAAGTTGATAACCACCCTATTCCTATTGAAACTATTGATAATGTGGTTAATCCCTCTTCTTTTATGCTCTCAAATGTCGATTTGATCAATGTTGTTTGTAGCAAGGATGTTTTGGACAACTCGAATTTTGAAGTTGTAAATCTAGAACTATTGAGAATGAGAAAGAAAACAATTCTACTATTCCTGTTGAATATCCTATTGGGCCTGTTGAAAATCTTGATAGCTTTGTCAAAGTGGCTGAAACTAATACTATTTTTCCTCATGCTGATGAGGGGCCACCTAAACATCTTGATTTGGTTAGGATGACTTTAGAACCTCCTATCGATATTACTCCTCAATGCTTATTTTCTTCTCCTTCTCTTGGAAAAGAGGGCAATGAAAATTTAGAAACTAGCTCTACTCTTATTACAAAAAATAATAATTTATTTCACGCTAATCTTTCTGCTGCTAAGAATGTTAGATGAGGAATGGATGTTTTAAAAGGCTAATAGGAAAAAAAGTAAAAGGAATAACGAGCTTATACATCTTGATAAAGGAAATATCATTTTTGATGGATGGTCTTTCTCTGATGGTGAGCAGGTTGACACCTCTTCTAGATATTCTAGAAGGGGGTGTGCGAGATATCATGTTTAACATAATGTGTTGGAATATTAGGGGAGTGGCAGACCCTTCCTCCCTTAATAGACTAAGGCACTTATGTAGGGTTAGTAAGATTTCTATTTTTGCTATTATTGAGCCTCTTGTATCCATTAATATAGAGCATATTCGTAGAAGTTTTAAGAGCTATAGTTTATTTGCTAATAAAATAACAAAATTTAGATTTTTTGGAAGCGTGATATTGACCTGACTATTTTTTAGGATGACGAGCAAGTTGTCCTGCTCTATTTTAAGCATGATATATATTCTGCTTGGGTCACTTTTACTTATGCTAGCTCTCTTCTCCAGGATAAATATTATTTGTGGCAGAAACTTGCTTTGGTGGGAGACTCTATTACTGATAATTGGGTGGACGGCGGTGATTTTAATATGATTATGAAGCCTTCCGAAAGAAGAGGAGGGGGGAGTTATAACTCTACGCTTATTAATAGTTTATGTGATAAGATTAACAATGCAGATCGTAATACTAAATATTTTCATGCCTCCATTAAGCATAGGAAGAATATTAATACTATCCTCAAAATTCATTCCTCTTTTGGGTCTTTCTATACTCTTGATAAGGATATTGGTCAAAATGTTGTGGATTATTTCACTGATATCTTTATGACCAAAACTCGGGTTATGCCAGTTAAAACCACTCTTTTTGATGATGAACGGGAGTATGTTTCCTCCTTCTCCCTTTGTGAGATCCCCACTGTGCAGGATACATTATCAACTTTGAGGGACATTAATGCCCACCAAGCTCCTGGTCCTGATGGGTTTACCTCTTCCTTTTAAGTTTCTTGTTGGGATCTTATAAAAAAGGAAGTCACCCTTGCTGTTTAAAGTTTCTTTTGGGGGGAGGATCCCGAGAAGTATTTCACTTCCTCCATGATTGTGCTCATTCCTAAGGGTAATGATAAGTCTAGTTGGGATAAATTTTGCCCAATTTCCCTCACCTCCATTATTTCCAAAGTTTTAAGTAAATTGATTCTCACAAGACTACAACCTATGTTACCTAAGATCATTTTGGCTCATCAGCCTGCTTTTGTTAATTCCCGGGAAAACTCTCAGAACATTTTACTGGCTCAAGAGCTTATTGAAGATCTTGATAAAAAATGTCGGGGTGGTAATATGATTTTAAAGCTTGATATTAAAAAGGCCTTTGACATTATTAGTTGGGATTTTATCATTAACATTTTGCATGCTCATGGTTTCTAGCATAATTTCATTTCCTTAATTCAACGGTGGCTTCAAAACAATCATTATAGTGTGATGGTGAATGATAATTCTTACGGCTTCTTTTCTGCCCTGAGAGGTATTAAGCAAGGGGATCCCTTATCTCCTACCATTTTCATCTTTGCTTTTCATTACTTCTCTCGTCATTTCAATAATTTGCAGCTCAACAAGTCTTACATTCATTTCTGTCATAAATCCTCGGTTCTTGTCAGTCATCTCTCTTATGCAGATGATGCTATTCTGTTCTCTAATGCTAGTAAATCTACCATCAAGGTGTTAATGCGGGTTCTGGAGGAATTTCAACAAGCTTATGGGTTACGGTTTAACAAAGACAAATGTAATTTTTTCTTTAATAAGAATGTTAAGAGCTCTGTTGTTTCTTGGGCTATTTCTTTTACTGGCTTTCATTCTGTTTCTCGCCCTATTTTCCTCACCTTCCTTTCAATTTTTTGAGGGGGCGTAGGAAACAAACGCAATTTGACGATGTGGTTGAAAGGATTAAAAATAAAATTGATGATTGGAGGAATATTTTTCTTTCTAATGGTGGTTGCCTCACCTTGTTTAAAAGTATCTTAATTAATATTCCTCTGTACGCCTTGCAAATTCTTAATCTCAAGAAGAACACTCAACTCTCTCTTGAGAGACTTTTTAATCAGTTTCTATGGTTGGGTGGTTATTCTAATAAGCATTGGACTTCTTTTCATAAAGTTTGCAAGCCTATTTCAGTTGGGGGTTACGATTTAAATGTCTTAATCAAATATCTAATATTAATATGTGCAAACTTTGGTTTAAATTTCACTCCAATGACTCTTTATGGGCTAATTTCCTCTTTCACAAATATTGCTCTTATCATCATCTGACTGTTGTTCAATGGAAGGTGGGTAACTCTATAATTTAGAAAATGATGCTAAAAGTGAGAACTTTGGCTAGTAATTTTATTATTTGGGATGTTGGTGAGGGCAATATCTCGATTTGGCATGATCAATGGAGGTTGGGTGACAATCTTGTGTCGCCTTCGGGAACCTCGCATGATTTAATTCTTTTGGATCTTTGGTTTCAAGGCAATTGGGATGTAAATAAATTAAATGATCTTTTTGGTCCTCTTGAGGCTGCTAAAATTGCTAAACTTCCCATTAATAATACAACGAAGGATTCTCCTTTATGTAAATCGACTGTTATTTTATCCCCCATCAAAATGCTTTATACTAATATTTATCCATATAGCACGTGGAGGTGGAGTCATGCAATCTGGAATAAGCTTATCTCTCCTTCTATCTCTTTTTTCTTATGGAGATTTTTTCTTAATTTTTTGCCTTTGGATGATATTTTGAAACTTAAAGGTTTAAAAATGGTGTCGCAATGTTATTTATGTAAAAAGGACTCCGAAACGGTTGCTCATCTATTTCTTCTGTGTCCTTATGCTGGTAATATTTGGAATATGTTGGGTAACCTTTTCAACTTAAAATGGACTTGCTCTTTTGCTATTGAGGATTATCTAAATACTTGGAAAATAGTTATGTCCGTCGAGAAAAATTTGCGGTGGTATCCTCTTGTGTTTCTTTGGTTCATTTGGGTGGCTAAATAGACTAAGTATGGTAATAATTTGTCTGCTCCTCATATTACTATTTCTAATATACTTACTCACTTCAAACGGGCTTGCCGTTCTCTTTCTCTGCCGGGTGATATTATGCAGTCTAAATTGGGTAGGATGGCCATCTTCATATGACAACCCCCACTTTTGGACTGGGTTAAATTTAATTTAGATGGCAGTTGGATCTCCAGCACGGCAGGTACAGGTGGGATCTTAGAAAATCATTTGGAACAGTGTTTATACTTTTTTGCCTCTCTTATTTGTGCTGCCTCTCCTTTGGAGGAAAAAAGTTGGGCTTTCCTCTTAGCCATACTGGTTGGGGCTAGGCTTAATTTTACAAAAATCATTTTTGAGATAGATTCTCAAATGTTTATTGATGAGCTTTACAATACTACTACGCCTCGATGGAATTTGCTTGCCAATATGAACAGAATTCATGATTATATCCAAAGATACAAGTTCATTTTTCATTTGCCTTTCATATACAGAGAGGGTAACTCTCCGGCTAATTGGTTAGCTCGTTTGGTTAGGAATTCTTCTGAGGTTAGCTGTGGCACTTTCCTCTTGCCGCATCTTTGCACTCTCTTGAAAAGCGATTTTCTTGACTCTCCTTTTTCGAGATGCTAATTATTTGGTCTGTTTCTGTTTATTTTTAGCTTTGGTGGAATTGGCATTTTTTTCCATTTATATTTATGTTTTGATGGATGATGGAAGTTGGGACTTGCTTGGTGGCTTCTTTACCTTACTTTATTTAATTACTATAATTTATCTGGAATCTTTGTCAAAAAATGGCTAGTTGATTGGATTTGCTGCAAGGTTCTCTTAATGATTTACACTCTTACCACCTCTAATTTATGTGGTCCTTTGTTTCTTGCAATTTGGTGGAAGCTTGGTCAAAACATGGATAGTAATGTGGACTTGTTGGGTGGTGTTTTTACTTCCTTACCACCTTTAATTTATTTAGCTATTGCTATTTTCCTGGAGCAGAGTCACGCCTGGCTGGTATTTAGATTTGCTCGGTGGTTTTTCTCTTTCATTTACATTATTACCACCTTTTTTCTTAGGATTTTGCTTCTTATTTCGGATGGCTGAAATTTGGGACTTGCTTGTTGGCTTCTCTATAAATTACTTTTTTACCACCTTTATTTTATTTGGGTATTGTTTATTACCCAGAGGCTTGGAAAAAGAATGGTTGGAAAATTGGAATTGTTGGATGGTGCGCTTAATGATTTATTTTCTACTATCTTTAATTTATATGGTCTTTTGCTCATTGCAATTTTGTGGGAGCTTGATCAAAGAATGGATAGTGTTATGGACTTGTTGGGTAGTGTTTTTAACATCCTTACCACCCTTAATTTATTTTGATATTGCTATGTTCCTGGAGCTAGAATATCTGCAGGAAGTACTATCTTTAAGATAACTCTCCTAAATTGTTTTATGTATTTTCACTTCAATTTCCTTCTGATCCCTTATGTTATCTTACTAATGCTTTTCTGGCACTCTTTGAGGCTTTTCTAGCTGCAGGTTGTCTTTTCTATGTTTTTGTTGCAGCGTCTTCCAGACGGTGTAACTTTCTTTTGGCGCAGGACAGCATTGGCTGGAGCTGCTTGAAGCATTTTTGTTTTGGCTCTTTTGTATTTTGGGTTCGATAGAACTTTTGGTGTTTTGCTCACTTTTTGGCATATCGTTGTACCGTGGACTCTGGAACCCCTAGGCTTAATATGTATTTTTTTGGTTTATAGATGGGGATCCAACGTCCCACCCAAATATGTAACCTTTTTGAAGATTAGCGCGTAAGGCACCATGAGTTGCTCTTTTTATAATATATATATATATATATATGTGTATGTGTGTGTGTGTGTCTATATATATATATATATATATATATATATA
>JXCR01042256.1:7806-18155 GCA_002079205.1 Phalaenopsis hybrid cultivar
GTTACGACTTAAATCCTCACATCTTCAAGGTTATTTGTGTTGATTGCTTCACACAAATGTAAATCCTAATAAATAAAAAAATTGCAGGATGAAACATCTAAATGATTTCTCCTAAATTGAAGCCAAATAATAGGATATCTTAGGAAGTCATCGAAGTTCTCCTTCGAATCCGTGACATCCTCTAGTATTTCCTCCTTTGGACTCCAAAACAAGATATTTCAAATTTGAACCAATCCCTCTTCACACTTCTTAGTCCGATATCTTTGAAATGTCCTTACNACTAATTTAGCTCTTAAATTCTCAAATGCAACTAGGCAAGTCTCATCAAAATGAAAGAAAACCTCCTTTTCCAATAGTTGACATAAGGGAATGGTGATCTTGTAAAAGTCCTTAATGCATCTACGGTAGAATCCAACAAGCCCTAAAAAATTGTGAATCTCCTTAATAGAATTAGGTGGTGACAATTTGGCTTCTAACTTTGTTTATTACCTGAATCTTGGCTGGATCTACCTCCACCCCTTTCTTGGAAATCTTATGCCTCAAGACTAATTCTTCAATGACCATGAACTGGCATTTCTCCTAGTTCAATACCAAGTTAGTCTCCTCACGGCTCTGCAATGCTTTTACAAGTTGTTTCAAGCATGAGACAAATGAGTTGTCAAACATAGATAAATCATCCATGGAAATTTCTATCCCATTCTCAATCAAATTTGAAAAGATGGACATCATATAATATTGAAAAGTAGTTAGTGCATTGCATAGTCCAAAAGGTATCATTCTAAAGGCAAAGTTCCATAGGGGCTCATAAAGCTGGTCATATCCCGATATGAGGATCTGTTGGTATCCTAAGTAAAGATCTAGGAAGCATTAAAAAGGATGCCCTACTAGTCTATCCAACATATAGTCTAGAAATGAAAATGAAAAATGGTCCTTCCTGGTGGCTGAATTTAACTTCCTATAGTAAATGCAGATCCTCCATCTCGTGACAGTTCTAGTGGGTATCAGTTCATTCCTCTTATCCTCCACCACTGTCACTCCCCAATTTTTAAGAGCATAATGTACAAGGCTGACCCAATCACTATCTGAGATGGAGTAGATAATGCCAACATTGAGCCACTTCAAAATTTCTTTCCTTACAACCTCCTTCATCACTAGATTCAGTCTTCTATGGGCGTCAGCATTGGATTCATGCCTTTCCTTCATCAAAATTTTTGGCATGCATAGGGATGGACTCATACCTTTAATGTCAACCATGGTCTACTAGAAGGCTTTCTTAAATGTCCACAAAAACTTCCCTTTTTGTTCCTCACTCAAGTTTGTTGAAATGATCACAAGCAGGGCTGAAAGCTCTCATAAGTAGGCATACTTTAGGTGGCTAGGCAATGCTTTCAAATATAGATTAGGGGCTAACTCAATGGATGCCACTAAGGGCTTAACATTTGTGGATGTGTCTAATAGCTCAAAATTCTCCCTAAAGTTTTAAGGCTCCCCTCTAATAGTAGTGTAGATTCCTCCCTAGTTGGATCATTCTCATCTTTATTTTCACATAGCTTTACTAGGTCTTCTTTCAATATTTCAACAAATTTGTAGGCCACTATCCCATCCAGTGCATCAATTCTATGGAAAAAATATTCAGTTAAGTCATGGGAAATCTCATTGGCTTCAAAATATCAAAAGTAGCCTTCTGATCGTTCACTTTCATGGTCAATTTCTCTTTCTGACATCAATCATTGTAAAAAAGTCTATATGAAATATGAACGTAACAACCTAAAATAACACATATTCAATGATTCCCGTCAGATAGACAATAGTTCAATCAACTAATTACAAGGTCAAATTGGTATCCTAGGCGTTTCCTAACTTAAGTCTCTTGAAAATGGATAGTGGCATCANTTTAGAAGATCTATAACAGAAAATTTGTTGTGTGAGTTGTGAGTGTCGACTCTGTTCGTTTAAGTTATGGCTGGAGGTATGTATGATCCTATCTCGTTTCCGCTTATCAATTTCAAAATTAATTTTGTAAATCGAATATCGTATTTAGAATATTTTTTTTTTCAAAGTCTAGGATAGTGCCAAATTAGTTCTCATACTCCTTTAATCTAGCAAAAATAATCCTCCCAAAGGACTATTTTAGCTCTTATTAAAAGAGTATGAGAACTAAATTGAAACTTTTGCAGAATTTGAGACTAAAATGGCCCCCTTGCAGAGAGTCAGGGGACCATTTTGACATTTTTCTCAATACATAAATGTCTAAGATCCCTGAACCTAAGAAGACCTACTGATCCATGCAACTATATGAATATCTCTTATAGCCATGTTAAAGTCATAAGGATTTTTTCCCGTTGAGAACCCTTGCAAAGTATCCCAAGTGTAAACTTCTCTATCAGGTGAATTCAAAGAGAAAAATGGTTCCTCCCCTCTATCACTTTTCCTCACAATTCCTCTCTCCTAAATACCCCTTGGGATCAAATAAAAACACCTATCAAAGGTCTTGAACAAGCTATTGACATTCAATGCTTTTATTGAGATTTAAACTCAATACGTCCCACTAACCAAATGGGCACCGTGCAGGAATGAGGAATTGAACATTCCCAATAAAGGATGTGTGGATCAAGTAGAAAAGTAGATAAAAAAGTGACCATAAAAGATTGCTTCAAAAAAATTAAAACACGTTCCCAATAAAGCATTCAAAAATATGTTTTTCATAAAAGTCATAAAAATGTATAAGAAGAAACGCATTCAGAACATATTAAATTCCATATTGCAAGAGAGAATTAGGATTTACATTCTACTGATAAATTCATGATTGCATGAACATAAATCCCAATCACTAATATGTTTTACTTTCACCTTGCAAGATATGTGGATCAAGTAGGTATGTTGAACCTTTGAATATAGACTCTAGCCAACATGTGAGTATGCAGCTAGACCTATTAGTAAACTACTCTGGTGATTTGCCGGTTCCAGCATTTTCTTCTGGAGCTACAAGAAAATGATCATGAAAATTTTAAAGTCTTGATTTCAGTTAGATGAACTTGATTAAAATTAAAATAGATTTTAAAATATTTACCACTGCATGTTGTAGTTGGCCGACATGCACAAGTTAAATTTTGAGATAGATTTGAGCTGAAGTACGAAGGCTTAGCAACTTAACCACAAACAGAACATCCAATTTTTTTAAAAATACAATTTTATGAAAGACAAAAATGAAAAAAAACTCTTTGACATGCATCCAAAACAGTTTATGAGTTGACCACATTGCTAAAAAGGACTTCCATTTATAAATCAATCTTAGCATGAAATAATCAAATTACAGATTAAAATACCTTATTTACATATAAAATCAATTTTTGTAATTTGCCAACAATAGCACCAAAATTTTATCCAACTCAATGCAATGATGCATACCTTGCCACGGAAATCGAAATATAATTTGTAACATAAGCTAACGTGTGGGTCATGATAAGTTCCATTTACTAAAATTGTTCTCTCTTTGGAGGTGTAGACTGGACAATCCAAGTTTGGTTTGCATTGATACAAAATAATCCTTCTTAGTTTGCCACCACAGTAGAATTTCTTAAATACTAATAAAACTAAGAACTATGCCATTAAAACCGATGCACATCGTTGATACCAAGTTAATACCCATCAACATTAATATCAATTGCTTTCAACAACACTCAAATTCATCATTACTAGCAAAGGTAATCCACAATATAAACACCAACATTGACATCCATCAACCTATTGCCTGTTGTTACCGATAACATTAATGCACTTTATCACCAATTAAGCTGACCCACATAATCAACACAAACTTTGACACTTGTCATATTTGTCCACTATCTTCCCCAATAGAGTGAGCAAAACATCCCCAATAAAACCAATGTTCACTCGATGATCACCAACATCATCTCCCACCATCACTTTTTACACAAGAATATTAATGAACATCGTCACAAATAAGACAAATGCATGTTGTCCATTCTGATTCAAGCACAACATCACTTGCCTTAATCACCAATGCTAACGCCTAATGTCGGCATCAATACTTATGCAAAATATTTTGATCTCTAATCTCTCTTAGCTAAAATAAATGATCAATAATACCACCAACCATCTCTTATAACTGCAATATCTCAAAACTCTTCCAACTTCTATCCTGAAGTTATTCCCCATAATTCATTATATTTGTCAACACATACCCCAATCGTGGGAAAGCTATCTTTTGTAACACATAACATGCAAAGGTCTATAATTTTTTTCCTTTTAAGTTTTCACATCAAAATCTTGTCTCCTATGAATTGCTCTTGATTATTTTTATCTATGTGTGCATGAGATCATCATACAATGTTAAGAAAATAAACTCACTTTATTGCCGTGAATTTTTCAGAAGGCCATGATTCGATTTGACAAAACCTTAATCTACATTTAAGTAAGAGCCTTGCAAATACATGTATAAGATTGCAAACATCAATTCCTCCCCAACTATCCCTTCAATAGAAACTTCATAATCTGGATCTGCCAATACAAGCATCAACTATTCTTATTATGAAAACTTCTTATACAAATATAACAGGGCCTGGTATGCTACAATAAATTCCTTGAATTATCAGAAAGATTATAATCAATTATGAGGGATCTTTGTTCTCAAACATAGTAAAACTTGTTTCACCTTCATTCTTTCTTTCTCATACACACCACACAGAGAGATCATCTAATTGAGCATCCTGCCATCACTGTAGCAGCAAAACTGATGCACCTGAAAGACTAAACAGTTTAATTCGTATTTTAATTTTTTATTCTAAAATTGTTCTAGAATGAAAAATACATGATAAAAAATTGCTTTATTTGTAATTTTATTTTCTATTCTAAATATTTTTTTAGAATGAGCAATAATTTCTCAATCCCTTCAATGAAAAAAATAGAAACTCAATCAAATGAGCCGTTAACTTCCATAAGCATTTCTGAACAAAAGCCACCGAGAACACAACCACCTTCAAAATTTTGCATATCAGAAAGAAACTGAAAATGTGGGGAATTACTTACATATCAAACAACTTTAATAAATTTACATATCTAACACAAAAATGCATTGAACAGTAAAACAGAGCAAGTTATCAAAATCTCATACATCCATCGAGACTCAANAATTATTGATGATGGTAAATGAGTGTTATCGAGTCAAGTGGTGATTAAGTCTACTACCAAATATTTTTGTTTTATTATAGTAAAATATAACCTTATAAAGAAAAAAAAATTANCATTATTGATGATGGTAAATGAGTGTTATCGAGTCAAGTTGTGATTAAGTCTACTACCAAATATTTTTGTTTTATTATAGTAAAATATAACCTTATAAAGAAAAAAAAATTATCTTTCTAATATTTAACAAAAAATAGTAAAGAAAATTTTTATGAATTCAGAATTGCTCATTTGCAACATAATTTTTCATATACAAAATCTTTAAAATGGTGAATACTTATAAAATATAGTTAGAATAAGATCCCATTATAGGCAACTACTGCTTTTGATAGAGTTGATTAAAATTTCCCTATGTAGAAAAGTGCTTCTGCAGTTGTTGATG
The DNA here is from genome assembly GCA_002079205.1 of Phalaenopsis hybrid cultivar. Taxonomy (NCBI): domain Eukaryota; kingdom Viridiplantae; phylum Streptophyta; class Magnoliopsida; order Asparagales; family Orchidaceae; genus Phalaenopsis; species Phalaenopsis hybrid cultivar. The sequence goes on from JXCR01042256.1 coordinate 13,394, forward strand.
TTAAAGCAGTGTATTATTTTTAGAAAATCTAACTATTTTTTTCTTTATTTTTTTATTTATTAAATCAAATTATCTTGTTTTCANGCCCATTATAGGCAACTACTGCTTTTGATAGAGTTGATTAAAATTTCCTTATGTAGAAAAGTGCTTCTGCAGTTGTCGATGTTAAAGCAGTCTATTATTTTTAGAAAATCTAACTATTTTTTTCTTTATTTTTTTATTTATTAAATCAAATTATCTTGCTTTCATCAAATATGTTATAATACATAAAAAATTAATTATTAAAAATTTCAAATTATAATAACTTCCAAGCTATTTTGGTCATTAGTTTTTTATTGACAATTTTATTGTATTCTTCAAAATCAATGCTAAATATTAATTGTTATTATTATGTGACATCAGAGTTTTGTATCTTCTTATTAAGTTATTATATTATAAAGTATCATGAAATACAAAGATTTCTTAAAATGAAGTGATACCAAAATTTAACAAACACCTAAAAGAAACAAATATTATTACTAAATTCAATGTATAAAATTACAACAAACAGTGGAAAAGTTTAAAACTGCAACAAAACAACAACATAACACTAGAATTACAGTTGAGTCTAGGGTATAGATGTGGGAAAGAGGCGGCTAGCAAGCTGGAAACAATAGTACAACATTTTTAGGAGTTTGAATAGGAAGCAAAGAACAAAACAAGTGTTGAAGGGTTGTTCTGGGTGGCGGCTAATAAAAAATAAGGGGATAGGATGTGGGAGCAATGTGGGAAAGGATGAAGGAAAGTATAGGAAGGATAAAGACCACCTGGAGACTCAGGTACNCGGTTGAATCTAGGGTATAGATGGCGGGAAAGAGGCGGCTAGCAAGCTGGAAATAATAGTACAACATTTTTAGGAGTTCGAATAGGAAGCAAAGAACAAAACAAGTGTTGAAGGGTTGTTCTGGGTGGCGACTAATAAAAAATAAGGGGATACGATGTGGGAGCAATGTGGGAAAGGATGAAGGAAAGTATAGGAAGGATAAAGACCACCTGGAGACTCAGGTACAACCAGAGCACCATTTGGAACCCAAGGATATAACCTATAGAAGAAAAAGGAGATGTCAATGACTGTCCCAAAGTAAATCACAACAAAAAGTAACAATTAAAGACTAATAAAGTGAATATATAATTCTAGATAACTAGGACCACTCCAATTGGGTGACAGCCCTAGGTCAGAGAGGTTTGATTGACCCTCCCTTAACCTGGACCAAACCACTATAGAATCTCAGTCTTTGTGTTAGTCCATCGAGGTTGGTGGAGCTTCAAACTTATATTTTTTAGCTTTTGAAACCTCATGATATGACATTGGGTCTGCCATGTTAAAGGTGGTAGAGCTATCATAACCTTATGGGATTGAAGGGCCTATGAATGTGTCTCTAGACACACAAAGATCCCACTGGCTAGTACACTATCTTATAAAACATTTGCGAAGGTTTCTTGAATTATTAGTAATAATATTTATAATGTTATCCATATGTGGATACATTGCTAAACCAAATTAAAACTTTGTGTTAAGAAGACTCTGCAGAGTCCTCCAAAATTTGTTCAAGATTGGCTCAATCGTCTCTGAAGTAAAGACATGGCAAACCTCCAGTAATGATGGAAACCCTAGTGGTAAGTTGTTGGATAAGATATCATGAAAATATCTACATAGTATTTTTCATGTGTCTAATATCGACTTTTATGCCTCACTAATCTCCAACNGAAACTGTCTCGTCGTTCGCGAACAGCTCCTGTTTGACTCTTTTGTTAAGAAACGAACACGGACAATTTCGAACACGAGCTTATTTCAAACAAACTAAATTTCAAATGAACCGAATACGAACACAAGCTCCGTTCGTTCGTGTTCCGTTCGTTTACACCCTTAGTAGCTATTAAATTATTTAAATTTTAATTTAAAAAAAATCAGATAATATGGGTCAAATGTTTATTATAAATATTTAAGTAAAAAAATTGAATTAAATGTTAAGAAGAAAGTGATTCCATTGTGACTAAATGCCCAATAAGCCGAAAGAAATAGTCTTACAAATCAAGTCGAGTTCGAGCCACTCTCGGCTAGAGCTTGAGATTGATTAATTTAATTGAGTTGGAGCTAAAGCTCAAATTTAATTCTACGAGTTTCACAAGCCAACTTGTTTAGCATGATAGAGAAATAAACATTAATTTAAGCTAATGTTATAATTAAATGACAAATAGATTGAGCATTTAGGAGATAATTAATAAGAAATCACTTGATATTAAATATAAAATACAAGTTTTTAAACCTTTTTAATAATTATTTTTTTTGAATTATATTATATTTCAAGTATATTTTAATTAATTATTTTTTAAACCAACCGGCTTACGAGCCAAGGAGTCGAGTCGGTATAAACTTGAAGTTGAATTGTTAGCTCATTCAGCTCAATTCACGAACCACTTATTGAGTCGAGCTCGAACCATCTCACCAGTAGGCTTGAATTGTTTACACCTCTATATGCCATCAACAAAATTCCATCATCTGGCACGGATCTCGAGACATGATGAATCTCGAGGCAATTTTTTTAGCATTAAAAGTTCAAACTTCGATTAAAAATCATAAAAGACTTTGATTTTAGTACACTTATAGTTAAACTAACCAGTTTGACGAGACGAACCCAATGATACCAAAATTGGTTTAATCCGAATCAAATCTAGCTCAGATCAAGCCATTGAATCTTTTGAAAGATTTTAGTGCGTGATTAAAAATATTAAACTGATTCCAAATCTAGCAAGCTTAAGTAAAATCGAGTGTCTCGATGAGACAAATTCATCGAGCCTAAAATTACTCAATTCTGCATCACTACGACACTCAAATGTTCATTGAACATCAACTGATTAAGTGAATCTCTTCGAACCATCCGATGAAGTCGTTTGAATTGTTTTTTTTTTTTTTTTTGCAGAGGCCTCTCCGAGACTCTATAGATAGTGTTCTACTCCTCTTGAGAGAGGACCTAGATATTGGAGCCAAAATAAAACCAAAGCTTAGAGAAGAGTTGAAGTCCAACATTGCTTCTGCATCGAAGAACCGATGAATACCTCTCGCTCTTCCGTATGCCAACTGACCAAAGGAAAATATGTTGAGATTTTCATACCTATTTTATACTGTTTTTTATGATATTGCACTTTAAAGAAAGATATTTTTGATGTTTTGTTGCAGGAATGAGAAATTAGTGTCATTGGAGCAAAAAGATGCAAAAAGAAGCGAATTTGGAGCGAAAAGGACCAAAATGTGAAATTTGAACTAGGCCGCCGACGACGCCCTCGATGCCGCTGACGGCAAGATTTTCCCATGACTATAGGACAAAATTTCTAGAAACCCGCCGATGGCGCCATCAACCCCGCCGACGGCGAGATCGACGGTTATGCCTGCTCAAGCTTCGAATAAGGCCAAATTTTGAAGGGATGCTTAGGAAACTCTTGGGAAAGCTCATCTACAACTTTAAAAGAACATTTTGGCCGAAAATAGGAGAGTCTAAGAAGTGTTGGAGGTTAGGTTAGAGATGTTCCATTAGTATAGTTACTAGAGTGTAACAATTGTGAGGATTTCTTCGAGAGATTGTAAGAGAGGAGGGAAAGAGAGAGATTTCTTCTTCCTTACTATTTCGAAGAGGAATTCTGTGTGCTGTAAAGAAAGTTATTACTTTAGTGTGTGCTAGATTCTTTTGCAATGCTAAGATTAATTCATTACTCTATTGTTGTGAATTCTCTAACACAAATCAATTTGACACTGTCTGTGGGAAGCAATGTCCTGTCTAAAATTGTCTTTAAGTCTGAGACTCTAAACCCCTATTTCATCTCTAAATGATATACTCCATTCAACTGGAAAATGAACCTCCTTTGCATCTCATGAGGATCATTTCTGAAGCATTCTTTGATCTAGGGGCAACATTCATTGAAATCTTGAAAGATAGTTTGTGGCAACGTCCCGAGCATGATTATATGGTGTAGAAATTCTGCATCCTATTCAAATAGAAAGTCTATGACAAATTCTCTCAGATTTGGGAGCATCCTTCACCGAAGTCCTGAAAGGTTGTTCACGTTAATGTTTTAGGCGTTATTGTGGTGGGTAGTCATCCCATATTTCATTTGGACATTAAGTCTTCAAGTGTCACTTACAGACTAGGGGACAACCTCACAAATAATGCTTCCTTAGCACCCCGAAGATATCAGAATTCTTCCTCAACTTGATGAGAAAGTCAATATCTTCAAACTTTGATACATGGACTGCTTTATAAGTATGTGTGAAAAACACTCTTACTCGGGGATAATAAATTCAATAAAAGCAACTAGCAAGTTGTTAAACATTATTCTTGAGTATGGCTACAACCATATTTTCAAGAAAAAAAAATGATCTATATCAACCTAAGCCCCAGCTGTGAGAAATATAAAATATTTTTTGACACCTTATTATGAGCTTAATTCGCCCCAAGAGAACTCGATTCAACCTCATATATTACATGTAACAGTCATCAAGCAGAAGCTCTGACTAACAGGCTTGGACAGGTCAAAATTTCTTAATGGATTTCGAACAACTTCCTTCTGTCGGCACTATTTTTGGTGTGGGGTTTGCCCGTAAGAAGCTGTCGGTCATCGAAATTGAAATCTCGTTGCCCGCTTCGGAAGGACGTTAAAAAAAAAAATTAGTTTTGAAAAATATGGAGTTAAACTGACCCCATAATTTTCATAGTTTAGATGAAAGAGC
>JXCR01042295.1:0-11353 GCA_002079205.1 Phalaenopsis hybrid cultivar
GTCAAAATAATTCTCTAATTATTTATATAAAAGCATTTAATCTATACAAATGCCAAATTAAACTTCATATACTCCATTAACAAATTTTATCATTTTCCCTGAATCTCAAAGCTGCAATAATCTAGGAATCATTTTTAAGTAAGAAATACTTAAACTCAGATTAAATATCATCCATAATTTCTTTTTCAACAAACTTATAGTGAAGCTGATCAGCTCGACATGAAGCTTGGCCCAATTCGAGTTAAATAAAAAGCCCAAATCAAACTATTAAATCATTTTTAGAAGCTTTAAGTGATTTGTTAGAGGGTTAAATAANTATGGGAGATACTGCTTTCACCTAGGTTTAAAGGAAGCCCTCTGAACTTGTGAAGTTGAATATGTTNCGTCCTCGAACAGTCTGTCCATGGTGTCCAGCATCTGCCACATCTTCCTCATGGGCGACAGCGAACCAACCAAGCCTGAGATTTGTCGTTCAAAACAGAATTATTATTATACTTGATATTTTTAGTTGAGATTGAGTTGGAAGCTGGCTCTTACCGAAAGGAGAAATTTTGAGAGCAGAGGGTCGAGGAGTCCAGTGTTGTTCGATGGCAGAGTTGTTCTGCTTCAGCTGCAAGTCGCGTGACGAGTTGTTATTATCCCCTGCCTGAGTGCTCTTCCAAGGCCGGCGACGGATTATGCGGGATAAAGAAGGGAAGAGGTAGATTGACCGACGAGTAGTACTGGCTGTTGTCCTCCATATGTGGGGAAGGGAACGAGGGGACTGTTTTATTGATGCGACGAAGGCGGCGGCCATGATCGGAGAGGAGGGCGAGAGTAGGAAGGTTAGTGAGAGGGTGCAGAAGCTTGTTTTTGAATGGAGCTGGGGCGAGAGAATTCGCGATGTGTAGAGGGTGGCGCCTGAATGTTCTGGAGTTGTTGCCTAGAAATTATTGCATAATTTGTATAGGTGCTAATATAATAGAAGGTCACATGATAATTTGGGTCACGCTTGGATTGCCTTGTGACACCCTATTATTGGACACATTATGCTAATTTAATTTGATTGATAAAGTAGTTTAAATGTTATAGTAAAAATGTGAGAATAATTCTCTAATTATTTATATAAAAGCATTTAATCTATACAAATGCCAAATTAAACTTCATATACTCCATTAACAAATTTTATCATTTTCCCTGAATCTCAAAGCTGCAATAATCTAGGAATCATTTTTAAGTAAGAAATACTTAAACTCAGATTAAATATCATCCATAATTTCTTTTTCAACAAATATATAGTGAAGCTGATCGGCTCGACATGAAGCTTGGCCCAATTCGAGTCAAATAAAAAACCCAACTCAAACTATTAAATCATTTTTAGAAGCTTTAAGTGATTTGTTAGAGGGTTAAATAAATTTTAAACACGATAAGTTTGTAATAAAATTGAATATCTTGTTGAGACTCATTCAATGAGCTCAAGATCAATCAATTCTGATATCATTAAAATACTAAAATATCCATAATACGGTTGTCTGATTAAGTGGTTCGAGTTTCTTTCTTTATTTACAGGGGAGACCACTCCTAGACTTGCTAAATAGACTACCTCCTTAATGAAATTAGTCCGAGGAGGGAGACCAGGAGCTAGACCTAGACATGAAGGGGGAGAAAAAGCAAATTTTTAGAGCAATTCTTGACTAAATACCCAACAAACAATTCCTACAACCGTTGTTGTCAAACAAAGTAACCACCGCTCCCCAACCACTGTCGACTACTATCAGCTGCCTCCTATTTGTCGCCATTAGCAAACCTTGCGAAGCAACAACACACCCGAAAAGGGTAATGGCACATCCTGAAGATTGCTTAATGACACACCCTGAAGATTGTGTAACGACGCACCACAAAGACCATGTAACTCCCCGCAATAACAGCTTACAAGCTTCATTCTCAAAATGCAGTAACCTTCTATAAACTTTTGAAGTTCTCTCATCGCAGCTCCTTATTTTGGTCAAAAGCGGATGTGGTTCATTGCAAATGCAGCCACTTATTTTGGCCTTTGTAGTCTACAGATGTTATTACAGCTTACCGCTATGACCTATACAATCATCTATGACCTACATGATCTACAGTTTATATATCTCCCAACTTGGACATATGTGGCATATAGATATTATTGCGACTCACCACTTGAGCATACGCGACCAATTATGAGCTTTGTGGTCCACAACATGTAAATCCCAATTACAACATCTGTGGCCTACGAATGTTAATGTAGTTTCACTATGGCTATTGTGACCAATTATCTCATGTGTGATAAACGACTCATGAAACTTCCAACACTAGCCTTTATGTCCTACGAACATTATTGCAACCCACCAGTATGACCTATGTGACCAACTACGACCTATGTGGTCCATAGTTTATGGAGCTCCTAACTTTATATGACCAATATTGACATATGTGGTCTATTGCTCGTATAGATCACAACTATGAAGTTTATGGCTTAAGAACGTTATTGCGACTCATCACTATGACCTATGTTACCAACTATGCCCTATGTGGTTCATTGATAATGAATCTCTTAACTTTGGTTTCTGCGGTCTATGGACGTTATTGTGACTCACCTCTAAAGCCTATGTGACAATTAAGACCTAAATGGTACACAATTCACACATCTCCAACTCCGGTCTTTATGGTATGTGAAGGTTATTGTATCTCACCATATTAGCTTATGTTACTAACTACGATTTACGTGATCCACAACTCATGCAACTCTCAACTCTGGCCTATATGACCTATAGACGTTAAACTGACTCGCAACTATGGGCTATGTGACCAACTACAACCTACATGATCCACAACTCGTACAACTCTAATCCTAATTTCGACCTATGTGTCCTACATAAGGGTTCAAATGNTGTGATCCACAACTCATGCAACTCCCAACTCTGGCCTATATGACCTATAGACGTTAAACTAACTCGCAACTATGGGCTATGTGACCAACTACATCCTACATGATCCACAACTCGTACAACTCTAATCCTAATTTCGACCTATGTGTCCTACATAAGGGTTCAAATGAGTTGAGTTGGCTCAAACTCTGCTTCTTAATGAGCTCACAAGCTGAGCTTATTGATCTGCAAGCTCGAGCTTGAGCTTAAACTGTAACTCATTTTTTTAAGTGCTCAAGCTCTTTCCGGCTCAACTTGTTGGCTCGCAAGCCAACTCGATTAGCTTACTACTAATCATTTCGATGCATTTTCAGCGAGCTTTCATTGCGTCCTCTTCCTCCAACAAAAACTAACATCTTCACTGGCTACCTTCCTTGAAAATTGAGTATTAAGTTTAAGCTCACAAGCCAGCACACGAGCCGACTGCTATTGGTACGAGCCAAGCTCAAGCTCGACTCAATTCGTTTGCACCCGTTGTTCTATGGACATTGTTGTGGTTCATCGATACGACATATGTGATCACCAACTACAGCTTACGTTGCTCAAAGCTTATGAAGCTTCCAACTCCAGCCTTTGTGGCCTACGAATGACATTGCAACTCATTACTAAGACCGAAGAAACAAATAACGACCTATTGATCCACAATTCATGCAGCTCTCAANTGACTCAATTTGTTTGCACCCGTTGTTCTATGGACATTGTTGTGGTTCACCGATACGACATATGTGTCACCAACTACAGCTTACGTTGCTCAAAGCTTCTGAAGCTTCCAACTCCAGCCTTTGTGGCCTACGAATAACATTGCAACTCATTACTAAGACCGAAGAAACAAATAACGACCTATTGATCCACAATTCATGCAGCTATCAACTCTGACATCTGTGGCCTAAAAAAATTATTCAGCTCACCACCATGTTCTACATGACTATCTACGACCTACATGTTCCATAACTCATGCAACTCTCAAGTTTGGCCTTTATGGTCTATTGACGTTATCGTAGCTCACAGCTACAGTTTATGTAACTAACTACGACCTACATAACTCACAGTTTCTTCAACTCCCTACTATGCTCTCTATAGTCAACCAATGCTCATGAAGCAACTNCTCAACCTGACATCTGTGGCCTAAAAAAATTATTCAGCTCACCACCATGTTCTACATGACTATCTACGACCTACATGTTCCATAACTCATGCAACTCTCAAGTTTGGCCTTTATGGTCTATTGACGTTATCGTAGCTCACAGCTACAGTTTATGTAACTAACTACAACCTACATAACTCACAGTTTCTTCAACTCCCTACTATGCTCTCTATAGTCAACCAATGCTCATGAAGCAACTATCTACAATCTACATCAATCATAGTTTCAACAATGGTCTCTACAATAAGTCGACGTTATAACCGCCATCTACAAAATTCATGACAAGCTACTGCCTTCATAGCAATCAATTACGGTGTTGTGGTCCGTTACATCTATTATTGATGAACTACTATCATACAGCTACATTATAATTATATCTTCTTTAATTCAAGAGAAGAGTAGGACTATGCACTCACACTTATATAATAAATTACTTCGACTAGACTAGACCCCCTGATATTTTTTCGTTTCCAAGATTTTACACATAAAAATTGTTGTCTCCTCCCTCCACTTCTATTTTATTTGTGTGCTCGTATAATGCTGAATGTTAATTTATTACTCTACTATCATGATCTTGTGACATGCATCACTCACACTTTCTAATAAGATGTCACAAACTCTTTTAATAAGACCTCACTTTATAATTTAATAATAAATTGAGCCAATATTAAAAAAAATATGACAAAAATAAAAGATTTATTGAATTTGTGACTAAAATAATCTATTTAATATTTCACCATTTTCAATTTAATCAAAATATATTAAATTAAAATGTTTGACCATCATCATTCTAAAAATAGGGAAAAAATAAAAGCTATAAACGAACCTTGTTACATGAGCAAGCCACTGAAATTATGTTAATGTTTCGCATAATCAATCCCTTCAAATTCTTCATTTCTACTCTAGAAACTGTTCATTTATTAAATAATAGAGATTTTTTACATATTGTCAACGCAAAATAGTAGAAATTACGTATTTTACAGCCAAAATTTCAATATTACATGTTACGCACTCCGTCTTCTTTCCGGTCGCGCATCTCACTATTAACAAATCTGACGCCGTCGGAGCAGAACATCGGCACAAATGCATGTAATCGACGATATCTCCGCTTGCCCTTCTCGTCACAATCCCGCATCTGAACCTCTCATGCTTCTCCTTCTCATGAATGAAAACAATCGGTTTCTTCTTCTCCTTCAAATTTGCATGAATCGTATTGGTGTGATTGAGTGAGAAAGATAGACAAGGAGAGGAGAAAATCTGATGGATGAAGCTGAAGGGGAGAAGCACTGCTTGTTTCGATTTGGAGGCCTTTTGTTTTGTTCTTTGCAAATGAAAACACGTGCACTTCTTGCGAGCGAGACATTGAAATAATAGCGGCTACATGACATAACCAGACTATTTTATCAAAACCAGATAGGTCGTTTATCCGGAAATGAGGACCGCGGGGGTTCGACCTGCGTCCCTCATTTAGTATAAAAAACAAACAACATTTTCAAATAAGCTGCTCAAACGTAATTTCCGAACAGTGAAGCGGCGTTTTCAAAGCACCGTCGCAGCAGATTAGCTGGCCCAAACGGAGCCTATGGTGATCTCATTATTGACACTATTGTTAGAAATAAACTTGTTTATTTTAGAAATAACTTTGTTTTGAATAAATAAGCTTTTTAAAAAGTTGATATGGTGAAAGAGTTAATGTTAGGTGAGACTTGTGATGCATGTGTGTGCCAGTAGATGTGGTAGGCGAAGAATAAACCGTTGAGATTAAAATGATATGCTTTCAAGCTCTTAGAGATGAGTTTGAACTCTTATTCATGAAGGAATCTGAATTAGTTTAAGATTTTTTATCTAGAGTGTTGCCTATTATCAATCAATTAAAAAGAATTGGTGAAGATGTGAGTAAAGTAAAAATTATTAAAAGGTTTCTTCGCCTGTTAATGTAAATTTTGTACATCCTTATTGCCATTGAAGAAACTAAGGATTTAGAAACAATGAGTGTAGAGCAATTAGTATGTTCTTCGCAAGCTTATGAAAGAAAAAAAAAGAGAGACAAAAAACAACAAGAGGCAATGACACAACTTCTTCAACTAATTTGAAAAAAAAAATACTTTGACAATGATAGAAGCCTAAGAGGAAGAGGATGTGGTCGAGGCATGATGGTGGACAACGAAAAGGAAGAAGTGAATATAAGAGTTCCAACTTTTTCAATAATGGTGGTAGAAGTGGAAATCATCAAATATCAAGAAGTTATGGAAGAAAGAATTCATAGCCAAGGTATGACAAATTACAAATTAATTACAATAATTGTCAAAAATTTGGTCATCATGTTGTCAATGTAGATGTCTGAAAGAAGTGGAGGACAAAGCTAAGCTCATAGAAGATAATATTAAAGTAGAACGACATTTCTTGTTAATATGCAATGACAAAAAAAAAAAAGAAGAACAAACAAATTAGTGTTATCTCGACACCAGTGCAAGCAATCATATGTGCGGAGAAAGAAGTATGTTCGTTGAGCTTGATGAAGCAATAAGCGGTAGAAGGTAAATGTGTAATTCTAATACGCCTGGAAAATGAATGCCATCAATTCATCTTAATTGTTTACTATGTGCCCAATATGAAAAATAGTATTTTAAGTTTGGGTCAAGTATTGAAGAAATAAAATGATATTCACTTAACACACAAAAAAAAATTTCTTAAAAGATCGTTGAAAGAATATGATTGTTAAAGTGTTTGTGTCGAAAAATAGAATGTTTCCATGACATTCAATGTGATGCTGCAAAATGTTTAAGAGTTTGTTAAAGTGATTCATCATGGTTATGACATCTACGATATGCATCTCAATTTTGGCAATCCTGAACTTCTATAAAAAATGGAGATGGTGACAGTCTTATCTTACATCAATCAACCAGATAAACTATGCAAGAGATGTTTACTTGGAAAGTAATCTCACAAGAGCTTTCCAAAGGATTCAACTTCAAGGGCAACCAAACCACTTGAGCTCATACGCATCGATGTTTGCAGCTCTATTAAACTAATGTCCTTTGGTGAGAGTAAATATTTTCTTTTATTTATTAATGATTTTTTAAAAAACAAAGTGAGTCTATTTTTTGGAGAAGAAATCAGAGATGTTTGAGAAATTTAAAATGTTTAATGCTCTTGTTGAGAAAGAAAGTGGGCTTAACATCAAGGCCATTAGGTTCAATCGTAGTAGAGAATCTGCATCCAATGAATTTCAAAGATATTGTGAAGATTGTGGAATTCCTCGTCCTTTAAAATGCCAAGATTCCCCACCCCCTTGAAGAACGAAAGAATAGAACAATTCTCAACATGGTTCGAAGTATGCTCAAAAGTAAAAGAACACCCAAAGAATTTTGGGCAGAAGCAGTCGGTTGTGAAATTTACTTAACAAATTGCTCCCCTACAAGAAGTGTACATGAAAAATCCCTCAAGATGCATGGAGTGGAAGAAAATCAAGTATCTGTCATCTTAAAGTCATTGGAAGCATTGCATATGTTCACATTCCTGGTAAAAAGAGAACAAAATTTGATGATAAAAATGAATGGTATGTGTTCATTGACTAAGGCTCAAGTTCTAAAGGTTACAAATTCTATAATCCAATTAATGACAAAACTCTCATTATTCATGATGTGGAGTTTGATGAAAAAGATAATTGTGATTGGAAAATACAAGAAGATGAATATTTTTTCCTCATTTTGAAGAGGAAGGAAAAAAATGAGCAACCAAGAATTGAAGAGATTGTAAGAGAAAAATCACATGAGCTCATCACTCCGTCAATTTCAGCAAGAGCATATGAAGGATCAACATCAACAACATCATTAAGTGAAAGTTCAAATTAAAAGAAACCATATTTTTGAAGTTTATAAGAAATTTATAAGGTAACTAATAATCAAGATGACATTATTTTTTTTTTATTTGTCTTTTTGGTGAATGTGAACCTTTAGGTTAAATTAAGAGATGTGTGGATGTTATGAATGAAGAAATTAAAGCAATCACTTAGAAAGATACGTGAGAGCTTGTTACACTTCCACAATGATACAAGGCAATTGAAGTAAAATGGGTGCATAAAATGAATAAAGAATGCTAAAGGAGATATACAGAGATACAAAGCAAGACTTGTGGCTAAATGATAAAAATAAAAATATGGCATAGATTATGATGAATTATTTACTCCCGTTGCTCATCTTGAAACTATTAAACTAGTCATTTATTTTGCAATCCAACATGGAGTTCTTCAAGAAGAAGTTTATATTGAACAAACTTTAGGATATAAAGCAGAATGGCAAGAAGAGAAAGTCCTAATGTTGAAGAAGGATTTATATGGTTTAAAGCAAACAACAAGAGTCTGAAAAAGTATTTCAAAGAAAAAAATCTCATTAGATGTTTATTTAAGCACGCACTTTATATTAAAGTTTAAGTTAATGATATTTTAATTGTATGCTTGTATGTGGATGACTTAATTTTCATAGGTACTAATTAAAAAATATTCAAAAAATTTAAGGAAGAAATGACCAAGAAATTTTAAATGATAGACATTCGGCTTATGACTTACTGTCTCGGAATGAAGATACATACTTCTTTATCACTCAAGAAGGCTATGCTATAGAAGTACTTAATAAATTTAAAATGGATGACTCTAATTCTGTTGAAATACCAATAAAATATAAAGTCAAACTATCCACAAATGATGAAGGAGAAAAGGTGGGTCCAACACTTTAAAAAACTCTCGTTGGAATTCTACGCTACTTAACTTGTACAATGTCTGATATTACTTATTCAATTGAAGTAATCAGTCGTTATGGAAGCTCCAACGATTACTCATTTCAACTTTGCTAAGAGAATACTTCTATGTATTAGAGGTACAATCAACCATGATACGTTACTCTTTTTCTAACAAATATAAATTTGTTGGATATAGTGATAACAACTTGAGTGAAGATCTTGATGATAGAAAGGGTATTACGGGATTCATGTTCTTTATGGGATATACTACATTCACCTAGGTTTCAAGGAAGCCCTATGAACTTGTGAAGTTGAATATGTTGTTACTACTTCATGTGTTTGTCATACAATTTGCCTAAGACATTTATTGAAAGAAATATAATTGCTACAAGAGGTGCCCATCAAGATACATATTGATAATAAATCAACATTTGCATTGGCAAAGAATCTAGTCTTTAAAAATAGAAGCAAACACACTCACTCTCATTACTACTATATAAGAGAATGAGTTGCAAGAAAAGATGTGGAGTTGAAATATGTGATGTCTTAAGATGAAGCAGTGAAGTTCCATAATATTCTTGTAGTTACAAATCAAGTTTAAGTGAGGGTGTTAGAAGTAAATTTATTTTATTTTAGAAATAACCTTATATTGAATTATTAAGCTTGTTGAAAAGTTAATATGGTGAAAANCTGATTGTACTAGAGAATCTGCATCCAATGAATTTCAAAGATATTGTGAAGATTGTGGAATTTGTCATCCTTTAACATGCCAAGATTCCCCCACCCCCTTGAAGAACGAAAGAATATAACAATTCTCAACATGGTTCGAAGTATGCTCCAAAGTAAAAGAACACCCAAAGAATTTTGGGCAGAAGCAGTCGGAAGTATGCTCAAAAGTAAAAGAACACCCAAAGAATTTTGGGCAGAAGCAGTCGGTTGTGCAATTTACTTAACAAATTGCTCCCCTACAAGAAGTGTACATGAAAAATCCCTCAAGAAGCATGGAGTGGAAGGAAATCAAGTATCTCTCATCTTAAAGTCATTGGAAGCATTGTAAATGTTCACATTCTGGCAAAAAGAGAACAAAATTTGATGATAAAAATGCATGGTATGTGTTGATTGACTAAGGCTCAAATTAAAAAAGGTTACAAATTCTATAATCTAATTAATGGCAAAACTCTCATTATTCATGATGTGGAGTTTGATGAAAAAGATAATTGTGATTGGAAAATACAAGAAGATGAATATTTTTTTCTCGTTTTGAAGAGGGAGGAAAAAAAATGAGCAACCAAAAATTGAAGAGATTGTAAGAGAAAAATCACATGAGCTCATCACTTCGTCAATTTCAACAAGAACATATGAAGGATCAACATCAACAACATCATTAAGTGAAAGTTCAAATTAGAAGAAATCATATTTTCAAAGTTTATAAGAAATTTATGAGGTAACTAATAATCAAGATGACATTACTTTTTTTTTTGTCTTTTTGGTGAATGTGAACCTTTAGGCTAAATTAAGAGATGCGTGGATGTTATGAATGAAGAAATTAAAGCAATCACTTAGAAAGATACGTGAGAGCTTGTTACACTTCCACAATGACACAAGGCAATTGGAGTAAAATGGGTGCATAAAATGAATAAAGAATGCTAAATGAGATATAAAGAGATACGAAGCAAGACTTGTGGCTAAATGATACAAATAAAAATATGGCATAAATTATGAAGAAGTATTTACTCCCATTGTCTGTCTTGAAACTATTAAACTAATCATTTATTTTGCAATCCAACATGGAGTTCTTGAAGAAGAAGTTTATATTGAACATAATTTAGGATATAAAGTAGAATGACAAGAAGAGAAAGTCCTAATGTTGAAGAAGACTTTATATGGTTTAAAGCAAGCAACAAGAGTCTGAAAAAGTAATTCAAAGAAAAAATCTCATTAGATGTTTATTTAAGCACGCAGTTTATATTAAAGTTCAAGTTAATGATATTTTAATTATATGCTTGTATGTGGATGACTTAATTTTCATAGGTACTAATAAAAAAATATTCAAAAAAATTAAGGAAGAAATGACCAAGAAATTTTAAATGATAGACATTCGGCTTATGACTTACTGTCTCGGCATGAAGATACATACTTCTTTATTACTCAAGAAGGCTATGCTACAGAAGTACTTAAGAAATTTAAAATGAATGACTTTAATTCTGTTGGAATACCAATAAAATATAAAGTCAAACTATCCACAAATGATGAAGGAGAAAATGTTGTTCCAACTCTCTAAAAAACTCTCGTTGGAATTCTACGCTATTTAACTTGTACAAGGCATGATATTACTTATTCAATTGAAGTAATCAGTTGTTATGGAAGCTCCAATGATTACTCATTTCAACTTTGCTAAGAGAATACTTCTATATATTAGAGGTACAATCAACCATGATACGTTACTCTTTTTCTAACAAATATAAAATTGTTGGATATAGTGACAACAACTTGAGTGGAGATCTTGATGATAGAAAGGGTATTACAGGATTCATGTTTTTTT
>JXCR01042302.1:0-17008 GCA_002079205.1 Phalaenopsis hybrid cultivar
TGGGATAGACTTGAGGGTGGCAGATGGCCTCTCAGTCCAGCTTTATTTGAGCATCGTAACAATGAGCAAAAAGTATGCTGTTTTTGTATATAGAATCTCAATTAAAATGCCTATGAAGCTAATTCAAATTTGTGCATCTTACTTCCATGTTAGAAAATTCACCAAGAACCGCAGGAAGTAGACCAGGCCAGACAGAGACAGCATGAGCTGTGAAGGAAGGCTTGAAATTGTGCAATCATTATATATTGATTTATTTTCTATCCATGAGACGTGGCCGAGAGGCATAATTCTTAAGGTATTTTGAGATATAAGCCTAATAAATAAAATATTAAATTGTTTTAAAAAATGTCATATTAACATGAAAGCTACCCAGATAAAATCATAACAAAAAATCTATCCCACTTTTTATTCAACGTGAACAAGTAGTCCAAGCCCCTGAGATTATAATTTATGAATTCAAAACTTTCACCAACTCTCATCACTTACCGAGTCTTCATTAGAATCTTCATTCTAATAAATCATTATTTAAAATTGCGCAATATGCGGCGGGCCTTAACGCAATTATGAAGAAAAATGCTTTGAGGCGTATGCCTCGAGTAACTCAAGCAAGGCGTATGCCTNAAGTCTTCATTAGAATCTTCATTCTAATAAATCATTATTTAAAATTGCGCAATATGCGGCAGGCCTTAACGCAATTATGAAGAAAAATGCTTTGAGGCGTATGCCTCGAGTAACTCAAGCAAGGCGTATGCCTCACATTGGTTGAGGCGTGCGCTTCTCGCGCTTAGGATTTTTCCCTCCAATATTAGATAGTTTGAATGGGAATCAAAGCTGAACTCCAATGTGCAATAGCTTCCCTCTCCCTTGTCAAACTTCTCAACATCATCACCTACTGCTTTTGTTACTTGCATTGCTAGCATCGCCGCCACTGATTGTTGCTTTCACTACAATGATTGCATGCTTCTTCGGTTATAGTCGTCTATTACTCTTATTGTAGCCACGGTCGTTTGCTGCTCTTGCTTNGCCTACTGCTTTTGTTACTTGCATTGCTAGCATCGCCGCCGCTGATTGTTGCTTTCACTACAATGATTGCATGCTTCTTCGGTTATAGTCATCTATTACTCTTATTGTAGCCACGGTCGTTTGCTGCTCTTGCTTCCTCTACCACCGTTAATAATTCATGTTGCTACCACCGTCATCCGCTACTCCGACTTTTTATTTATTTATTATGTTCTTATTTAGGTCTATGTATGTTATTATGTTGATTGAACGATAAGAGTAAAATAAGTCTACTATGTTAAATTCATCATATATCTTACTTTGATATGAGCTCAGCCATACATGATCCAATTTCGTTCACATCTTGATGATGGGAAAGTAACACCCAATACTTTGATTACAAATTTTTGTAGTTTTGGAGAGCTATCTCTAGATTAAATCCACAACTCAATTAATAAAAAAATAAAATAAAACACAATTAACATAATATATAAATTTCGTATAATTTATCAAATAAATGTTAACATTTAAATAAAGATATCTTACCGATGTATCTTTTGCATGTTGTAATCCAAATAATTTTTATTTTCTAATTCCCCAAGTTGAAGAGTAGTCTTTGGCTTTTCAGTTAAGTCAACAATCAATTTCGCCACAACATGGTACAAACAATATGTTATTTCTTAAAATTTTATTTATAGAATGATTTGATTTTCAGAATTTAATGGAATTATTTTATTGATATGAAAAGAAGGTATAAATATTTTTACAGAATCCTAGAATAAAAAAAGACAAGAAAAAAAAAATAACATAAAAGGAAAGATATAATATCTATATCTCAAATTAATTAATTCATAATAATTAGTTGGAGATAAAGGAAATGACATAAAATAGGAAAACCTAAAATAAGAAAGGAAATAAATCCAATCCAAGGATATAAATCTATAATAGAGAAAGAAAAAATCTAATCAAGAAAATATATCTAATCCTCATAACTTTTAACAATAATAAGTTATTTCCTAATATAACATATAATATCTCCCCTCAAGTTGAAACACAGTTGATAACCATGTTCAACTTAAATTTAAAAATATAAAACAATGAGCGAGAAAAATTTTTTGTGGGGTAGAACTTGAGGTATTCATCCTGTACTTGGTAATCAACACCAAGAGCATTTAGGGATATTTTTAGTTGACTGCGGATGTCTTTGGTTGTAGCTTCTGCAATGTCAGTAGAAAGGCAGAGAACTCCTACAGGTAATGTAGTAGGGAAGTTTGCAGGAAAATAGATAACCTACAGAAAAAGCTACAGGGCATGGTTTGCAAGAAAAAAAATTTGGAGGGTCAACTATAGGAAAAAGCTCCAAGCGAGGGCCTACTACCCACTGCAAGAAAGAAACTTTGAAGGAAGGTCTGTTGCAAAAAAAAAAAACTTAGTAGAAGAGCCTGCTACAGGGAAAAGCTCTGGAAGAGATCATGTTGCAGAGAAAATCTCCAGAGGGCCTGCTAATGGGAAAATCTACGGAGCAAGGTCTGCTGGAGGAAAAAGCTCCGAAGGAGGGCTTGCTACAGGGAAAAAACCCCGGAGGTCGGGCTATGACAGGTAAAAGTTTCAGAGGAAAAAAAAAACCTGACAGTGATTCTCTTACAAAGGTTTCAAGCTCGCACAAACACTTGTTGGGATGTGGCTCATCTTAACAACAAACCTGGCTTTCTCCACGGCGGGGAAAGAATCACAGCAGCCGATGATAGTTGCAGCACCTTTTTCACTAAGCTTGACCAATTTTTGGGCAATTGCATCTGTTCCAAAAGCGAATTTCTCAAACTGAAACACACCTAAGAGCCCAATCCAGATAATATTGTTAGCGTTGCCAAGAGTTGTGTTGAATGTCTCAATGGAATTTGGTCCAATGTCAGGGCCCATCTAGCCATCAGGGATGGCAAATGTTGGCACAAGCTTGTCGTCAACATCAGTTGTAAACTTGTCAGCCATAATGACATCAGAGGGTAACATGAGCTTCACTCCTTTCAGCTCTGCCTTCTCAACAAGAGCTATTGCTAGACCAAGTTTATCTTCCACAACAAGAGGGGAACCAACACAATGTCCTTGTGCCTTGTAGAATGTGAAAATCATTCCTCCTCCAAGAAGAAGGATATAATCTTTCTCTAAGATGGACTCCATCGTCCCAATCTTTGTTGAAACCTTTGAAACACCAACGATGGCAGCAAATGACCATCACAACGGCGTTGACAAGGTAGTTAAGTTCCTTTTGCATGAGAAAGCTGGCAACAGCAGGTTTCAAGTACTTTGTAACACCCTCTGTTGAAGAATGAGCTCTGTGAGCAATTTCAAAGGCATCATAAACATAAAAATCAACAAGAGAGTCATCATTCTTTTTTTCTTCCTTATAGAATCTTACATTCTCGAGGAGGATGACACCACCATCAGGTAATGTAGCGACGATTTTTTGCACTTCCTTGCCAATAGAATCATTGACCATCTCAACGTCAACTCCAAGAAGTTCTAATATCCTAGGCACGATAGGCTTCAAGCTGTATTTTGAAGTGACAACTTTAGGGCAGCCTAGATGACTGCAGAGAATGACATTGGCTCTGAGCACCCTCAAGTAATTGATTGTGGGAACGACTGCTCTGATCCTCGTATCATTGATGATCTTGAGGATGTCATTGAGAGGAACGTTCTGATCTACGCTAACAAGCACCCGCTTCCCCTTCAGATTTGCGCTCTTCAAATGGTTTACACTCCTATTCTTGGTCATTCTTAACTCTCTAAAACACGAATCCGACTGAAAGAAGAAATAGAAGTAAAGCAAGGCTTGAAATGCAGAAATTTCAGCGAAGATGGGAAGGAGGTCCGAATGCGGCATAAAGACTGCAGAAAGATGCATCTCAACTAAAGAAGCCTGCAAAAATTTGCGGCTTGCAAGAAGTTTTCCAGCAGGCGGAGAGGATATTCGGCTACTTGAAAGAATTTCAGTGGCAAGAATAGCTGCAGGAGGAAATTCTGACGGAGGGGCTTTCAGGGAGAGAAACTTTCCAGCGGAAAAACTGAAAAAGAGGAGGCAAAGGAAGGGCCTACAACACGGCAAAAATTGCCAGCTGTAGGGAATAGGAAGTTTCCGGCAGTAGGAGACTTTAGGGTTTGTTTTAAAGCTCTGATACCATGTTGATTTTCAGAATTCAATAGAATTATTTTATTGATATGAAAAAGAGATATAAATATCCTTACATGAATCTTATAAAAGAAAAAACAAGAAAAAATATAACAAGAAAGGAAATATATAACGCCTATATCCAATTAATTATTTCATAATAGTTACTTGAAGATAAAATAAATAACATAAAATAGGAAAAGAAATAAATCTAATCCAAGGAAATAAATAGGAAATAAATATAAATTAGATAGGAAATAAATCTAATCTAAAAAANCCTTTTCATGCAAATGTTTATAACACCAAGTTTTTATAAATGTAAATATCAAAATCTGGGTGTTAGATATGTAATTACATAAGAACTGTGTTGCATGCAAGTAAATTTCCCTAAATCATTTTTTTAAATCATTCAAATCCTAGCCTTTGATGCTTGCGCCTCTTCTTATTGCACAGAGGTGCACCACAGCCGTATTTAAGCATATAACTCGCGACATTTTTTCTCAAAAAAACATTGAGGCATGCCTCGAGACAGCTATCTTAATTTCAAGCAAGGCTGTTAAATATGGCTTTATGTGGCTTTTTTCAATCTAAAAGTGGTAATATTCTACAGCTAACTAAAGGCTTTCTACAAAAATAAGCAACTCTCCATCACTTAGGAGTATAGAGCTAGCAATTTAGAAAATTGCATGAAAACCTCCGGACAAAAAATTAAATCAAGTGCAGAGCAAAGACGCAAGATATAATAATAATTTGTAAAATAACTAATACTGAAAAGAGGAGATGATTAAATAAACCTAAGATTAATGTTTACAAGATTCCACAAAAAAATTTCAAGGTAACTAACAAACAACACAAATATGAGATGTTTATATAGACAAACAAAATCTTTAAGANGAGGCTTTCTACAAAAATAAGCCACTCTCCATCACTTAGGAGGATAGAGCTAGCAATTTAGCAAATTGCATGAAAACCTCCGGACAAAAAATTAAATCAAGTGCAGAGCAAAGACGCAAGATATAATAATAATTTGTAAAATAACTAATACTGAAAAGAGGAGATGATTAAATAAACCTAAGATTAATGTTTACAAGATTCCACAAAAAAATTTCAAGGTAACTAACAAACAACACAAATATGAGATGTTTATATAGACAAACAAAATCTTTAAGAAAACAATCAAAATGAAAAGAACCTTAATTGTNAAAAATGAAGAATCTTTACCATCTTGCCCACTACCACAATAATATTCGCTCTCTGTCATCAAATTAGCATTGTGCCAAATATTATGATATGATTGCTTTGTTCATCACAGCCCTCCTCTTTCACCTCCTTAAACACTTTGGCATATGGTGCACCATTTTTATGAGAATCGCAAAAATTCTTTTTTCATAATGGCTACGCCACCTTTAGCCACTTTATCAGAATAGCTGTACTGTTTTCATTCTCACCACTTATAACTTACACAATATACTTTCATACTAGATCTTTCTATTTCCCACACAGCTTTTCTCAGAGCCTTTCAGCATTATAGAAAAAAGAACTAGAAAATTGTATTAAAAAAAATTAACAAAATGTAAATTTTTAAAAGATAATGAAAACCTTTAAAAAAAAAGCAAAAGAAAAAAAGATTAAAAATAAATATGTAATTTGCCAACAAGAAGAGAAGCGATGAAGCANTTCAGCATTATAGAAAAAAGAACTAGAAAATTGTATTAAAAAAAATTAACAAAATGTAAATTTTTAAAAGATAATGAAAACCTTTAAAAAAAAAGCAAAAGAAAAAAAGATTAAAAATAAATATGTAATTTGCCAACAAGAAGAGAAGCGATGAAGCATAGCTAGGCAAAGCAATGGGGATAACAATGGTGTCCTTCTGAGCAAAAATGGCATGTGGATTGGGAGGCACGAACGGGCCATAAGCATGTGCGCAGTATGTGGCTTTGGAGGGTCGAGAACGCTGAGAGTTTCTCATTTTTTTTTAATGTTTAGATGTAATTAAATAATAAAATGAAGCATTAGGCATACATGTTATCTGTAAATTATTAGGGCGTTTACATACCAAATAATTCATATATCAAACACCTAAGCATTAATATTTACATGCATACAACTTCGATCTATTTTTAAAAGTGAAATACGCCTTTTCATGCAAATGTTTATAACACCAAGTTTTTATAAATGTAAATATCAAAATCTGGGTGTTAGATATGTAATTACATAAGAACTGTGTTGCATGCAAGTAAATTTCCCTAAATCATTTTTTTAAATCATTCAAATCCTAGCCTTTGATGCTTGCGCCTCTTCTTATTGCACAGAGGTGCACCACAGCCGTATTTAAGCATATAACTCGCGACATTTTTTCTCAAAAAAACATTGAGGCATGCCTCGAGACAGCTATCTTAATTTCAAGCAAGGCTGTTAAATATGGCTTTATGTGGCTTTTTTCAATCTAAAAGTGGTAATATTCTACAGCTAACTAGAGGCTTTCTACAAAAATAAGCCACTCTCCATCACTTAGGAGGATAGAGCTAGCAATTTAGCAAATTGCATGAAAACCTCCGGACAAAAAATTAAATCAAGTGCAGAGCAAAGACGCAAGATATAATAATAATTTGTAAAATAACTAATACTGAAAAGAGGAGATGATTAAATAAACCTAAGATTAATGTTTACAAGATTCCACAAAAAAATTTCAAGGTAACTAACAAACAACACAAATATGAGATGTTTATATAGACAAACAAAATCTTTAAGAAAACAATCAAAATGAAAAGAACCTTAATTGTGATCAATTATGAACATTTGATTTCAATCAAATAGATGGAGATATGAGTTTCTTATTTTTCTGAGGGAAATTAACATGGATAATTACTTTTATAAGTTGATGCACTTAAGCTCCTATATTCATTTTTTTATGAATTTGTAACTTAAGATATCAATAATAAAAAATAAAACAATATTAGTGTGACCTTTCACAATTTGGGTCCTCTTTAAAGATAGATTGTAAAGAGTTAACATTTTTAATTACTCAATTGATTCAATAGCTTCAACAAGCATAAGTTTAGTTTTACAGTCAACAATAAATTCAGATGCAAATTCAATTTCGCATTTGACATTGAGCATATATTCAAGTTCACGTCCAAATAAAATCTCAAATTTAATTTTAAATTTAAATTTCAGTTCTTGTGCAATTAAAGTTCATATTAATGAACATATTCCATTGTAGATTCAAGTATAATGTCGAAGTATAATTATAACCCATTTTTTGCTTTAAATATATTATTTGAAGAATATACATGAACAACAATTCTTTCAAGAGAATCAAATTTGATCATTCATGATTCTTGAGTTAATGTGAGATTGAATGACTTCAGAGGAAACTTTAATGATTATCATGAGAGACATTAAGCAAGAGTGCAACAATTCAAATGTGACAATTGTCATATTTCCAATCTTTAAAAATGTATACAAAAATCCATCTAATATAATTAGAGAATTCAAGTTTATTTTACATTTTATTTCATGTTTTAAGGCTTCCAATGAAATAGATAATAATGACAAAGTAAACTATAGAAAAATAATATTTGGCAATACAAAACTAGCAACATATGCATGAAAAAAAACCCATTTAGCCAAATTCTTAA
Source organism: Phalaenopsis hybrid cultivar (assembly GCA_002079205.1). Lineage (NCBI taxonomy): Eukaryota > Viridiplantae > Streptophyta > Magnoliopsida > Asparagales > Orchidaceae > Phalaenopsis > Phalaenopsis hybrid cultivar. The sequence continues at coordinate 7,813 of JXCR01042302.1, forward strand.
ACAACCTTAAAATGATCATTTTGTTGGTCACAATAATCATTGAATTATAGTAATATTATATAAGCTTATGTTTATGTTATGCATGTGCCTAGCCTACGGACAAATTTGTCTTTTATTAGTCTAAGGGCAATTTAGTCTTTTATTGTTTATTATTGTTTAGTATAAATTACACTAATATACTTAGGGTTTGGGTTATGCATGTTATTGTTGTCTAGAGTCTTAGGGCTAGGGTTTGGTAGAGACTTCCTACCTCTCGAATTGTAGGTGCTTATCTTATCTATTCGTGTTGAGTTAATTGGATTATTGAACTAATATTTACTTTGTCCTAATTTTAATAGGAAATCATGTCAATTTTTGTGTCAGATCCTATCAAATTGATATCATAGCTCTTGATTCCTAAGATATCAATNTAATAGGAAATCATGTCAATTTTTGTGTCAGATCCCATCAAATTGATATCATAGCTCTTGATTCCTAAGATATCAATGATTGGATCGCTCGATGCAGAAGTTTATAGCCTTCAACACTGAATCTCCCGATCAGTCGTGATTAGAGAGCTTGCAGAGAAAGAAATGACGGGTCGCGGCTTAAAGAGACCAAAAAATTCCTTCTTTTTTCACGAGTAGGCAACGATGGGATTAGGGCTTACAGAGACCAAAAAATTCCTACTTTCTTTGGAGAGAATGAAACGACGGGATCGTGGCTTATAGAGACCCATAAATTCCATCTTTCGCCTCCTCCCGTTTCTAATAGTCACGATCAAAGCTAGGTAGAATTAAAAGATCGACTGTTTGAGCATTTCAAAACCACTCGAGAGGGGAAATTACAAGAGCAATTTTTTGTATTAGTTTAGGAAGGGGTTTGTCATGAAATATATGGAGAAATTTTAAATGCTATCTGGTTGTTTGAGAGGGATGTTAGATAAAGTGTTGGAAGGCAACTTCATTAANCGAGGGGAAATTACAAGAGCAATTTTTTGTATTAGTTTAGGAAGGGGTTTGTCATGAAATATAGGGAGAAATTTTAAATGCTATCTGGTTGTTTGAGAGGGATGTTAGATAAAGTGTTGGAAGGCAACTTCATTAANTTTCAAAGCTCTAATACCATATTGATTTTCGACTATTGAGAACCACAACCAATGAATGGAACTAGCTATTAGGAAGTAATTAAGGAGAGAGAGAGAGAAGTAGACACACAAAAAGAAGTTCTTTATTCATGATATTAACTTTGTCCCAATATTACAAAAATATATATATTAACTTTTTAAGAGAGTTTTTTTTAGTAATTATATATATATATCCACACAAATAGAATTATTTGCATATAATAAAATTGGAGATCACCTAGCAAGCATCGGTTCGGCCCACATATAGTCCCAAAGATACTTTTGTCGATCATCTTGAAAGTACCCTACGGGATTTTCTATTGGCATATTCTGCTGATCTTTTGGATATAAGGAGCTTTAGCCAATAATCACCTGGAAACACGTTTCTTCGGCATCTATGCTCGATCGTCAGCATTTCTTACTGAGCCGCTCATCTACTTTGAGATTCGCACTAACACATTTTTATGTGTACACCCACAAACAAACTGTAATTTATTTGTCATAGCAATCCCTAGAAAAAGAAAAAAAAAACCCTAAGAGATCATGCANTATCCAACTGGAAGAAGATAGAGAAGTAAAGAACTGCTTGGAATGCAAAAATTTCAGAGTTGTCAGGAAAGAGATCTGGATGCAGTGGAAAGACTGCAGAAAGATGCGTCTCCGCTAAGGAAGCCTGCAAAAATTTGCGGCCTGCAGAAAGTTTTCCAGCTGGCAGGAAAGATTTTCAGTTGGAGGGAATTCCGACGGCAGGAAAGGCTGCAGGAGGAATTTCGACGGCGGGCAGGGAGAAACTTTTCGACGGAAAAACTAGAAAAAAAAGAGAGGTTGAGGAAGGGCCTGCAGCACCACAAATATTGTCAGCTACACAGGGAATAGGAAATTTCTGGCGGTAGGATACTCTAAGGCTTACTTCAAAGCTCTAATATCATATTGATTTTCGACTATTGAGAACCACAACCAATGAATGGACCTAGCTATTAGGAAGTAATTAAGGAGAGAGAGAGAAGTAGACACACAAAAAGAAGTTCTTTATTCATGATATGAACTTTGCCCCAATATTACAAAAGTACATATTAGCCCCCTGATTATTAACTTTTTAATAGAGTTTTTTTTAGTAATTACAGAATTATTTACATATAATAAAATTGGAGATCACCTAGCAAGCATTGGTTCGGCCCACATATAGTCCCAAAGATACTTTTGTCGATCATCTTGAAAGTACCCTGGGATTTTCTATTGACATATTCTGCTGATCTTTTGGATAAGGAGCTTTAGCCAATAATCACCTGGAAACACGTTTGTCTTCGGCATCTATGCTCGATCGTCAGCATTTCTTCCTGAGCCGCTCATCTACTTTGAGATTCGCACTAACACATTTTTATGTGTACACCAACAAACAAACTGTAATTTATTTGTCATAGCAATCCCTAGAAAAAGAAAAAAAAAACCCTAAGAGATCATGCAGCAGAAAGGTCAATTTCCTCAAGAAACAAATCCCCCACAAAATGACGCACGAGAACAAAATTCTCGGCGTCTCCCATCATATTCACACCCGTGAGTAAAACCAGATAGAGACGCCTAGACAGAAAGGATTTTGAAATGCAAACGACCAATTAAAATCTTAGTCCGAAAATCATATGAATCATGACGAACGCATGATAGTTACCGCACCAAACAAAACAAGGAAACAAGCATCGTGTTTACCTTCCATCGATTCCTACCAGAGAAGGACTCTCCCATAAAATGAGGAGGGAGAAGAGATCTGGAGTCAACCGCCATGGAATCCGAGCTGTGGAAAATCGAGCGTCACAGCAAGCGGAAGATGAAAGGAACCTCGAAGGGTAGCAATTCATGTTAAGATATTAGGGCCATTTACATACACATCACATAATTCTTATGTTTTTACATATCCGACATCTGAACTTTTTTATTTACACGCATACCACTTAAATCTTACTTGCCACATAAAATACTTAGTGAAATGTCATGCCCACTGTTAGAGCACAAAACATTGTATACATAAATATTAAAGTTTAGATATGTGCATAAATAAAAATTTACCACACTATTCTTATATATATATATATATATATATATATATATCACATTAAAAATATCACTTACTTATTTTTTAAAAAATAATATCTATATTTTTCTCTATAAATTTATAATAATAAAGTGTTATTATAAATCTGAATAAGAATTGTGTGGTATGTTTGTAAATTCTTTTAAATTGTAAGATGGCTAAATTCTATTTTAAATATTTTTAAGATTGTTTTATAATCAAAAACAATTTTCAATAATTATATATTGCACCGTAACTTAATCAAAATGTTTTTTTCATAAATTTGTTACGTTAATATACTTTCATAAGAGAAACTAATGCTATAATATTGTTTGATTCAATGTCATTTCCAATTCTCAAACATGAGAAAAAAAATCACCCAAAGCGCCAAGATCATGATATTGAAAAAAAAAAAAACATCATTGCTAATTGTGTGTGCTAGAAGATTTGCGGCGGTATAGTATTAGAGTTGCCCGNATTTGATTCAATGTCATTTCCAATTCTCAAACATGGGAAAAAAAATCACCCAAAGCGCCAAGATCATGATATTGAAAAAAAAAAAAAACATCATTGCTAATTGTGTGTGCTAGAAGATTTGCGGCGGTATAGTATTAGAGTTGCCCGAGAGTTCAGTTAATACTCAGATGAAAGAAAACAACCGGTAAAGACACCATAAGTTTTTACGTGGAAAACTCGAGAAGGAAAAAAACCAATGGGTCCAGCCCAATTAAAAAAATACACTTAAGAATGATGATTACAGTTACAATATCTTATCCCACGTACAGGAAAGAGTTACACATTCTCTTCAGTTACAACGTNAAGAAGGAAAAAAACCAATGGGTCCAGCCCAATTACAAAAATACACTTAAAAATGATGATTACAGTTACAATATCTTATCCCACGTACAGGAAAGAGTTACACATTCTCTTCAGTTACAACGTCAATTCGTGGATGAAATTGTTGTAAGGAGTGGGCGACAACAGATGGTGAATTAGTGATCAATGGCAGCTAGAGAGTAGTGGTCGACGGCAATTGACCATTGGTGGTCTGTGGCGGTCAGTGACAAAGTGATGTTGTACTTCACATCTTTCTCTAAGCTTCAAGCTTTTCTTCAGACTTCAAGCTTCCCTCCTCATAAAAGAGGAGGGGATTTGTTTATAGAGTTTTGGTTGCAATTAATAAAGAAATATGAACCACTCTGATTGGATGATCCAACGAATTTTCCTTGATCATACAGTATTTGATGGACATTTGCGAGTCTTAACAATGTTGGAATTGAGTGATTAAGCTCGTTGGATTCATTCTGTAGAGTTGTACCATGAGCTCACCAGATTTGGAGTCTGTTTGACTTTTCAAATATGCCCAGAAAGCTTCAAAATGTGGTTTAATGACTTGATCTGAGATTGATTTAACTTGGATTGGGTTGATTTTGGTACCGTTGGTTCGGTCTCATCAAACTGGTCAGTTTGACTACAAATTGTTGAAATCAAAGCACTAAATTAATTTTAAACATTTTTTACTCAGAAAAATTATCTCGAGATTTGTGTCATACATCGAAATTTGCGCTAAATGAGAAAATCTGATGGCGGCGTATCACTGATACTATATCATTTCTTTCATGATTAGAATGTCCAAAATTAAATATTTAAATTATCATTCGTCGCAAATGTATGGTTGGAAATACTTTTATTATTCCTTATTTATTCAATTTTAAATTAAATCCATTTCATTCATAAGAAAATATATTAACACTATAAAACTACTTTATCAATTCAATAAGCATGATACTAAATGAGAATTTGGTTTAAAGTTTGTTTCATCATTGGTCAAGTTTATTTATAGTTTAATAGTTTTTAAAAGGACTTTTCTATGACAATGAATGAGAAATTGAAATCTAAACATTGTTTATGGTGGAACAACACCCATGCTAACTATTGTATATCACTTAACATTGGTTACTAATATTGCATGCATCGTCTATTGTCGAACACTAATTGTCAACTAATATTTACATCAACAATCTCATGTTGCTCAATGTTACTAATCCATACGCATCTATAATTATGAATGTTAATCATCATCCTTTTATTGATAGTAGGCATCTGCCAACCCACATCAGCCATTATTTGTCAGTAATCAGTGTTCATCTATATCTAGCATCCAATATTCACATAACCACAACGTTAAGTGTTTGTCAACCACCTTTATTCAATTTCAATTGCCAAGTATATTAGTCAACATTTATATCATCAATATCACCTTTCACCAACAGTGGATATTTTCCAGCTAATTTCACCTGAAATATAAGTCGGTCGTCATCTACTGACATCCAATCTTAACATTTATTTTTGTCTTCCTTTTATTACCTTGCATCTCCTTTCATTCACTGACTTTGTCCTACTTCTAATGATTTTTTTGTCACATTTTTTTACATCAATCAATAATTATTAAAAGATGACCATTAATTAATATCTAACTCTCAACTTCAATTAATGCCCCATCACTAACACCACAAATTTGTTGATGAATGGCACCTAGCTTGCTAAACAAATAATAGTTACTGATTTTCTATACTAAACATCAATTGTCATTCTTCATCAACATCATGAGTTGGCTCTTAAGTTCCTTGATAGATATTGCCACCTCATATAGCTACCTTAACAAATAATCTACAATAGAGCTTTTATATTATATTCTAGTCTTCCTTCATTATTAATATCGTGGTTAATGATTTTTATTTTAAAAGCTATTACATATTGTATGAAAAAACGTTTAATATTTTTTTCCTATATAAGTTTTATGCATTAGAAAACATTATGCCATTTAGATTTATATAAATTTATCTATGTTTATTTGTAAGTACGAAACATATATGTGCAAGGTTAAATTTTATCAATATAGATTCTCTCACACAATAGCTTAGTGAGGTCTACAAGACAAAAATCCACCTTTATCAAATTTAAATTTTGATATTCATTGATGGTCCTCACATAGGTTCTTAAATACCCCATGTACAAACATTCATACTTANAGGTCAAGTTTATTTATAGTTTAATAGTTTTTAAAAGGACTTTTCTATGACAATAAATGAGAAATTGAAATCTAAACATTGTTTATGGTGGAATAACATCCATGCTAACTATTGTATATCACTTAACATTGGTTACTAATATTGCACTGCATCGCCTATCTTCAAACACTAATTGTCAACTAATATTTACTCCAACAATCTCATGTTGTTCAATGTTACTAATCAATAGGCATCTATAATTATGAATGCTAATCATCATCCTTTTATTGATAGTAGGCATCTGCCTACCCATATCAGCCATTATTCTTCATTAACCGGTGTTCATCTATATCTAGTATCCAATATTCACATAACCACAACGTTAAGTGTTTGTCAACCACCTTTATTCAATTTCAATTGCCAAGTATACTAGTCAACATTTATATCATCACTATCACCTTTCACCAACAATGGATATTTTCCAACTAATTTCACCTGAAATATGAGTCGGTCGTCATCTACTGACATCCAATCTTAACATTTATTTTTGTCTTCCTTTTATTACCTTACGTCTCCTTTCATTCACTGACTTTGTCCTACTTCTAATGATTTTTTTGTCACATTATTTTACATCAATCAATAATTGTTAAAAGATGACCATTAATTAATATCTAACTCTCAACTTCAATTAATGCCCCATCACTAACACTACAAATTTGTTGATGAATGGCACCTAGCTTGCTAAACAAATAATAGTTATTGATTTTCTATACTAAACATCAATTGTCATTCTTCATCAACATCATGAATTGGCTCTTAAGTTCCTCGATAGATATTGCCACCTCATATAGCTACTTCAACAAATAATCTACAATAGAGCTTTTATATTATATTCTAGTCTTCCTTTATTATTAATATCGCGGTCAATGATTTTTATTTTAAAAGCTATTACATATTGTATGAAAAAACGTCTAATATTGTTTTCCTATATAAGATCTTTGCATTAGAAAATATTAAGCCATTTAGATTTATATAAATTTATCTATGTTTATTTGTAAGTACGAACATATATGTGCAAGATTAAATTTTATCAATATAGATTCTCTCACACAATAGCTTAGTGAGGTCTACAAGACAAAATCCACCTTTATCAATTTTAAATTTTGATATTCATTGATGGTCCTCACATAGGTTCTTAAATACCCCATGTACAAACATTCATACTTAACCAATCTTTCTATGTTTACTTCAAACATTGTTGATTTATCTCTTTAATGAGATTATAAAAGCAAGTCACAAATCCCTTGCAAAGATTAAGTAAATATTGGTGGAATTTCATCATTATAACTCCAAAATGACATCTATGTCAACAACACAAGCATGCTTATCCAAGAGCAAGTCCATTCATTATTATTCACATATATATTAAGGTATAACCACTATGTTCGGAATACCAAGATAAATGAAACTAACATTGGAAACTATACACCATAGAGTTGGCTTCTGGTCTTATTTAGATTATAGAGCTGAAAAGATGCTCATGGGGTAGATATAATTGAAGAAGATTAGATCAAACTACTTGCTCTATAACTTTTCTTATCTAGGTGAATTTATATAAGAAAATTTTAATAGAATCTTATTCTCAAATGCATTCTTCAATTTTACTTGCATTTTTAAGCATCTTCAAAACTAAGTCCTAAAAAATAGCAATAATGGTTTAAGATAAATATAATTAAAACCTTAATTAATGGAATACACCTTCACTATCATCTTAATCAAGGTTTAATTGATATTAACAAAATTTATTTGCCTCTTATATTATAATTGAAAGATTGCAAGTAATTCTCTAATGAATAACTTATAATATGTGCAAACAATTAAATTTCGACCAATCTTTATTTTCAAGGATTAAATTTATTAGATGATCATTAAATTGAATAACTAATAGTCTAAGTTCAAAAAATGAATATAGATTTCTATCAATTTCCATTACCATTTACTATTGTCATAGATTAAGACTTGGTTAATAGGGTGGGAACTTAGCTCAGACATATAGAAAAGCATCCCTCATGAGGGTCCATAATTACAAAAACACTAGCAAGACATAAATAAATAAATAAATAAATAAAATAGGACACATTAAGGGTGGATACCAAGTGTTAGATTGGGTCCTTACTAAAATTTTTAGTAAGGCTTATGAGGACATGATTTAAAGGACCTCGTATGACACATATTCAAAAATAAATTATAATATTAATGTTTGATAAGATAATCATAAAAAATGCCCACAAATGTTTTATAATATATGAATCCCAAGAGGGTAAGTGGTAAATAGGTTCTTTACTTATCTAAAATTTTTTATAGGACAAGCCATTTTATAAGCGCTATAAGTCATCTAGTGCTAGTTAACTTTTACTAAAAAATCTCAGGATAAGTTGATAAATATGAACTATAATATAAATAGTATACATGGTCTTCATTAATCTAAAAGTCCCAAGGGGGCATGCATACTTAAATGAATGAAAAGGCACATAATACTATAAAAAGATTCAGACTAGATATTTCTTATAATGGCTTATCATTAAAGAAACCATGTAAGAATATAATGATGATATAAAAAAAATAATGTCGAACTTCATCAATTAATAGATTAGATTTACTTAATTTACTTAAGTAGCAACATCCTTTTTATTCATAACTTAAAACTCTAGCCTCAATGATCTAAGACTTATATTACTTAAAAAAACTTATCATCATTTAATCTTCTTTGCGTTAGAGCTGTCAAAAAATCTCATTGTTCACGNGATAGATTAGATTTACTTAATTTACTTAGGTGGCAACATCCTTTTTATTCATAACTTAAAACTCTAGCCTCAATGATCTAAGACTTGTATTACTTAAAAAAACTTATCATCATTTAATCTTCTTTGCGTTAGAGCTGTCAAAAAATCTCATTGTTCACGAACAGCTCGTGTTCGGCTCGTTAAGCAGCTCGTGTTCCGCTCGTTCGTTAAG
>JXCR01042350.1:0-10510 GCA_002079205.1 Phalaenopsis hybrid cultivar
CTTACGAACATACCTATAAACATGTTTTTTATTATACTTATGATTTCATGTTCAAGACATACATGCTTATACAACATTCATAATTTTTATACTAACTGCTTTTATTTTTATGTTATCTAAAATCTAGCATATTATGATTTGTGGATAGATATGTACAGTGACATGCGAGTATGCACATTATTTTCTTTCCATATATAAAATCTTATTTTAGCATTGATTAATTCTCCGAGCTTATTGTTGTCTTCTAAGTAGGGGCAACAAGCACTAGGGTGAGTAATTGAGTGTGATTTGTACATTCTTTGCATTGTATACTTTTGGGATATTGTACAAACATTTTGGATACGTACTATTATTAATATTAAATTTAACAACTTTGTATAGTTTTCATATTTTGATGTTATAATTTTTCCACGCCTTCGAGAACGAATATGAACAAATTATGAAATGCAATGTATCGCTTTTATTGTGACAATTTAATTGAACTAGTTTTTTACCCACCGGATCCTAATTCTACAAGTAAGGATGAGTGCTAGTAGGAATTTAATCTGACCGACTTGTCAGTCTCTTTCACACATCAGCCGGCCCTTAAAGGGGGGTCAGTTGCGGTGCATCGCATGAGTTCGCTGTTAGTTTACCTGATGAGTTCTATTTGATTCAAGTGCATCGCATTTCATTATTTCTGATGAGTTCGCTATCAGTTTGTCTGTTGATATTATGCATTTTTCTCCTGCACTGTGTTATCATGCTCTTGGAAAGTAGTTTCCTACAGAGTTGATTATCATACCAATCGAGACCTTTGTGCATTTTAGGGATGGATTGGTTGGTAAATCATTTTGCTATAATAGAATGTTGGAAAAGGAGGGTGAAATTGAATTCTCCTAGTAAAAAATCATTTTATATCATATGTGATTGAAATGCAAAGTTTTCCCTGATTAGCGCAATGAAAGTTGAAAAGTATTTGCGAATTAGTGAACACATATTTTTGAGAAAATTAGGCGTTGAATAAAGATGTACAATAATTAAAAAATATTTCAATGACTTCAAAATTTATGTATTTCCTTAAAAATTGATAGGGCTATCACAAGTTATAGTTTTTTAACAGAAATGAAAGATTCACATCCAAGTTGTGTAAAAGCATTCAAAAAGATTTGGGTATACAGTTTCATTTAGCACAATATTTCATCCACAAACAAAGAAACAATCAGAAAGAACAACTTAAGTATTACAAGATTTATTGCGACTCTGTATTCTCGACTTCGGAAGCGGTTGGCAAGATCACGTTCCAATAACTAAAATTTGCTTACAACAATGGTTATTAGCCCAATATCAAAATGGCTCCTTATGAAGCACTGTATCGCAGAAAATGCAGAATTTCACTCGATTGGATTGAAGTAGAAGAACGTCAAATGTTAGGTCCCGAGCTAGTTGACAAAGCCACAGAGAAAATCAGATTAATCAGAGACAGATCGGTAGCTACTCGGGATCGACAACAGAAATATTATAACACAAAGCACAAAACAGTAGAATTTGAAATTGGAGATTTCGTATATTTGAAAGTCAAGCTAATAAAAGATACAGCTAGATTTGGTCAAGGAAACAAATTGACTTTCAAGTACCATTGGTCCTATCGAAATTATAGAAAGGATCAGATCAGTAGCGTATAGATTAGTGTTATCTACGGAAATGTCAGATATTCATGATGTGTTTCACATTTCAATACTGAGAAACTAGGTTTTAAATTAAGATCAGAAGATTTTACAAGAAGTCATTTAAGTACAGAATAATTTAACTTATATTGAAGAATTTGAAAGAATTTTAAAAAACCGATGTTAAGAAGTTGAGAAACATACAAATTTATTTTGTCAAGATAAAGTGAAAGCACATGCCTGAAAAGAAAGCTACATGAAAAAAAGAAGAATAAATGCTACAGAAATATCTTTTCCCATTCAACTGAAGTTAGAAACTTTGAGGACAAAATTTTTGCAAGGATGGAAGAGTTATAACACTCAAATGTTGAAATATCAAGTTCAACAAATTTTAAAAATACCAAAAATTTTGTCATTCCTCAACAGTCAATCGAATTATTTTTATAAAATTCTAAGCATGAAATCGATCAATTTGATATGAAGCACTGTATGTAAATTATGATCGGATTAGGAGCTATAAAAATTGAAAGTTATATGTTTACTTTAGCTAATTAAACCTTAATTAATTCCTCTGATCCCACAGTTACTGTTCCCAACCAACATTTCATGCGTTGTTTTGTGTTGGGATAGAGTCAGTGGTTTGAATGCATCTTATTTCCTCTAGAGCATTCGATTTTCCCCACCCTATTTGGTCCCGCTCGACTGGAAGATCCCGTGAAGGCTTTGCCTCGGGCACTATAGCGCGTCACAAGCATTAAAGGCGTGCAGCAACTTGGAAACCACAACTCACCATCTAGAATTCCGTGGTGATTTCGGTGAGTGTGAATCTCTCACGTCATTTGAAACTTTCATTTCCTTCCTTACACTTTCATATTAAAGTTTGCCTCATTTTTCGTGATTTTTTCCTTTCTAGTAGCCGTTGGAGGCCCCGAGCTTGTGTTGGAAGTGTCGATAGTGATGTGTGAGCTTTTGTATGGATAAAACACAAAATCAGCGAGTAGTAAAGTTTGGGGTGATAGAAAGGAGAGAAAATTGAATTAGGCGGAATTAGAAGGGCATATTTATGCTGAGAAGTCTGTTTAAGGGCAAATAAGTTAAGTTTTCGGCTAAATCATGATATAAGCTAAGATTTCACAAATTCTTACAAAGTTTATGAATTCCTAAGTTGTTTACACGAGACAGTGAGCTCAAGACGAGAGTGAATGAACTCGTTGTAGGGCAACTTCGTCAAGTTAGATGAAATAATTTTGTGCTAATTTAAGAAAAATAAACTTCTATAGGTTTTTATATGACTTCTTGTTTGACAATGAAAAATTTAGAATTTCCAGCATATTGTATAACAACACTTGCATTGAATGTATGAATACAAGCTGATTTCTTCTTATGATACATGTAATATTATTATGTTATGCTATAATGTTGATGATTATGTAAATGAAACTAATTGCTTGCAGACATTCATTTTATTATGTCTATGATATAGGAAATGTCTGATTATAAAAATTATGCTTTATGAAATGTCTAATGAATGTTAGCTACAGATCTTATATTTTAGGAAATATCACAAAAAATGTTATGGGTAAATTGTAATATGAGTGCCTGCAAGTATGCTATGTAGGGACGTGATATTTCAATTCATATTTGATCTCATTTTAACTTCTAAATCCAACATGCTTCCATCATTCATTTCATCCAATAACTATACTCTGATACCACTTTTTGTCACACCCCAACTGGGCGCCCTTTAAGGGTCGGTTGATGTGTGACAAAGACTAACAATTCATTTTTTATGAATCTAGGTTGGTAACCCATATGACTTAGGGAATCATACATGCACCAAAAGATTATTTTATGATAAATTACATTTAAATAATTAATTATACGAAAATAGAAGGATATGTCTTGAAGAAGAATTAAGGTCCAGTCTCGTAGGACAAGTGCAAAGCAAGAAGTAAGATCTCAAAATATTTCAGACATAAGTGATAATCAGTACAAGACAAATGAGAACACCAAAACTACTGAGTTACAAGGTATAGTGCAATTAATAACACAAATAGTTGACAAAATAACTGCCACTGAAAGATCGTCCACTAGTATAAGGCCCAAATCTTAAACTACAACAGAAGTGGATCGGCACTTCAAGATATTTCAGTCTTTTAAACCACTTGCATTCAAGGGTACCAGTGATCCTACAGTTGTTGAAGATTGGCTATTGAAAACTGGACAAATTCTGGATAGTATGATTTGTCCGGAAAACAGAAAAGTGGTGTTAGCTACTTTCATGCTAAAAGACGAAAGCAGAAAGTAGGTGGTAGGCACAGTATAGAGAAAAATTTCAGCTAACACCTCTTTCATAAATTCAGTGAGGTAACTTTGTCGGGGTCTTCAAAAATTGATTCATTCCACCTTCAGCAAGATGAGCACTGCAAGATACGTTCTTCAATCTAACTCAGGGGTCCGAGATAAATATACAATATGAGGCAAAATTCACTTCTTTTTCCATATATACACCTCAATATGTCAGCACTTAGGAGTAAAAGTGTCACATGATTTTGCACAGTCTCAGAGATCATTTGAGATTGGCTTGGCTCTATTTGAAATCAATGATTTCTTCGTACTTGTTGAAAGAGACAGAAGAATTGAAAATGAGTTGAAATTTTCCAGTTAGCGATGACAACCTCAGGAAATCAAAAGATGACTTTGCCAAAAAAGAAGAATTTTTAAACAAGAAAATTAAATTAGAAGATAAGGAGAAGCAGCCCCAATCAAAAAAGTTGCTTTGTGAGAAATATGGAAAAAGACAATTTTTGCGGAGCTTGATTGGTTCAGAAAAGTGTTACAAATGTGGACAACCAAGACATCCTCAAATGAACTGTCCACAAGAAAAGAAAAGAGACAGTAAATCACAGACAATCCAGGCACAGGGATAGCCCATAAAATTTTTTGAAGGCAGTCAGCCCAGCAGAACTCAATTTTTGGCAAAGCCTGCAGTGCAAGCAAAGGGTGAGGGTGGAACTTTAGAGTGCAGAATTGAACTAGTAAAAGCAAGTGTTTTTATAGTTAACCCTAAAGAAGCCAATGAATCTGATGAAGTGGTTGCAGGTACACTCTTTATTCATGATCAGTCTGGCATTGTTCTATTCGATTCAAGCGCATCGCATTCTTTTATTTCTGATGAGTGCTATCAGTTTACTTGTTGATATTACGTATTTTTCCCCTGTTTTGTGTTATTATGCCCTTGGGAAGTGGTTTTTACGTCAACAGAAAATGTGTAGTATGTGTTCATGTTCATGATAAGAGGTTTCCAACATAATTGATTATCACATCAATTCAAACCTTTAATGCATTTTGGGGATAGATTGGCTATTGAATCATTTTGCTACAATTGAATATTGGAAAATGAGGGTGAATTTGAAATCGCCTGGTGAAAAATCATTTTATATCATATGTGATCGAAATGCACAACATTTTCCTGATTAGTGCAATAAAAGTTGGAAAATATTTGCGAAGTGGTGAACTGATATTTTTGGAAAAATTAGAAGTGTTGAATAAAAATGTACAAGAATTAAAAAATATTCGAGTGGTTTTGAAATTTCCTGATATATTTGCTGAAGAATTGACAGGGCTACCAAAAGTTATAATTTCTAACAAAGATGAAAGATTCATGTCCATACTGTGTAAAGGCATTCATCAAGTTTTGGGTACGCAGTTGCATTTTAGCACAATATTTCATCCACGAAATGATGGACAATCAGAAAGGACGTTTTAGGTATTGGAAGATTTATTGGGTTTCTGTGTTCTCGATTTTGGAGGCAGTTCGGAAGAACACATTCCCATTATTAAATTTTCCTACAACAATAGTTATCAGTTTAGTTTAAAAATGGCTCCTTATGAGGCACTGTATGGCAGATAATGCAGAACTCCACTCAGTTGGATTGAAGTGGATGAAACCAAATGTTAGGTCCTGAGCTAACTAACGAAGTCACAGAAAAAATAAAATAAATTAGAGACAGAACGAAGTGGCTAGAGATCAACAGTAGAAATATTATGACCCAAAGCACAAAGTAATAGAATTTAGAATTGGAGATTTCATATATTTGAAAGTCAATCCAATGAAAGGTACAGCTAGATTTGATCAAGAAAGAAAATTGAGCTCCAAGTACATTGGTCCTTTTGAAATTCTAGAAAAGATCGGTCCAGTTGCCTACAGATTAGTGTTAGCTGCGGATATGTTAGTTGTTCACGATGTGTTTCATATTTCAATGCTGAGAAAATGGGTTTTAAATTCAGATAAGAGGATTTCACATGAAGTCATTTAAGTACAGAATAATTTAACTTATATTGAAGAGCCTGAAAGAATTTTAGAAACCGATGTTAAGAACTTGAGAAACAGACAGATTTCTTTTGTCATGATAAAGTGGAAGCAAGGGTCTAAAAATCAAGTTACATGGAAAAAAGAAGAATAAATGCTACAGAAATATCCTTTCCTATTCAAGTGAGGCCAGAAATTTCGAAGATAAAATTTTTATGAGGGGCAAGTTATAACGCCCAAAAGTTGAGAAATCGAGAAAGTTCGACAAATTTTAGAAGTGCCCCAAATTTTGCATCTCTCAAAAGTCAATCAAATTATTTTTATAAAGTTCTATACATGAAATCGATCAATTCGATATAAAGTACTATATGTAAATTATGATCATATTGGGAGCTATAAGATCGAAATTTAAATGTTTACTTAACTCTCCAAATCCAGCAATTACAGTTCCCAACCTACATTTCATGTGATATTTAGCGTTAGAATAGAGTCAGTAGGTTGAATGCATCGTATTTCCTCCAAAGCCTTTGATTTTCCCCTCTCAATTCGGTCTCGCTCGTCTAAAGGATCCCGTGAAGGCTTTCGCTCGGGTGCTATAACAGGTCGAAAGCAGTAAGGGCATGCGGCAACCTGGAAGCCGCAGCTCACGATCTATGGTTTCGGGGGTGATTTTGGTGAATATGAATCCCTCTTTCACATTCTTTGAGACTTTCATTTCCTTCCTCAAACTTTCACATTGAAGTTTGCCTCATTTTTTGTGCATTTTTTTTCTAGTAACCGTCAAAGGCACCAAACTTGTGTCGGAAGCGTCGAAAGTGATGTGCAAGCTTCGATACGGAATTTAACACGAAATCAACTAGTCGTAAAGTTTGGGGTGATAAAAAGGAGAGAAAATTGAATGAGGTGGTTTCGGAAGGGAAGATTTATGTTGAGAAGCCCGTTTGAGGTATGTTTTGGGCAAATAAATTATTTTTCTGGCTAAATCATGATACGGGCTAGGATATCATGAATTTCTATAATGTTTATGAATTCCCAAGTTGTTTACATGAGACGGCGAGCTCGAAACGAGCGTGAAAGAACTCGTTGTAGGGCTGCTCCGTCAAGATAGATGAAATAATCTTGTACTAATTCAAGAAAAATATTCTATAAATTTTCATTAGATTTCTTGTTTGACACTGACATATTGAATTTCCTGCAAATTGTGAAAGAATACATGCACTGAATATAAGAATGCAAACTGATTTCTTTTTATAATACATGTGATATTATTATGTTATGTAATGATACAGATGAATATGCATATGAAATTAATTGCATACAGCTATTCATTTTGTTATAATTCATGCCTATGATATATGAAATGTCTGATTGTAGGAATTATGTTTTATAAAATGTTTGATGAATGTTTGTTATCAGTACTATGTTTTAAGAAATGTCACAAGGAATGTTCTAGATAAACTATTACATGAGCGCTTGCAAGTACACTATGATGTGGTATTCCTGACTCCAAATTATGGAACCGTTTTGATCAGACAGTGACAGTGCGTAGGGAACTGTTGGTATCAAAGCGACTATTAATAACTACTATGTCGAGGGATTAAAACCCTTATCGATAGTTTATATGGCCTTTGGGGCGGGATAACGACTCATGATAACGGGACAGAATAGTTGAAACTTATAAATTTACAAGTGACATTATTATGAAATAATACATATGAAATGATATTGTTATGATTACATACGATAAACAGTTTACGAACATGCTTTTGACTATACTTATGATTTCATATTTGTCATGTATAATTATATAGTAGTCCTGATTTTTACACCACCTACTTTTATTTTCATGTTATCTATGATTCTAACAAGTTGTGATTTGTGTATGGATGTGTAATGGCATATGAGCATGCACATTATTTTATGTGTACAAAATCATATTTTAGCCTTAATTATTTCTCTGAATTTGTTGTTGCTCACTCTATGTTGTTGCCTCTAGGTAAGAGCAACGAGCACCGGGGCGAGTAGTCAGGTGTGATTGTATGGTTTTTGCATGATAGAGTCATTCCTTGATGGTACTAGTGGAGAACACTAAGGTACCCGTGCATGTATATAAAAAAAATATTAACATGCATATTTCTTCTTTTTCAATTGTATTATTGTAGTTGAGGAGTATGAGTATTTATTGACTTATTTTAGCTCACAATTACTTTAAATAAACTTCTCATGTTAATTTAATTTGCTAAAAGATGAACAATAGAAGAAAAAAAAAAGTTTATAGAAGATGCAGACAACAGTAACGAGATAATTTTAATTAGTTTAATTTGATTAATTACTCTTTCATTTGTTAAATTATAGATGAATATAGAAAACTTAGATCTCACCATCCGACTGTCTATACCCGCCTTGGTTAATTCCAAGCTCCGATTCGAGTCATGAAACCTTCCTTCCTCTGCTCTCTGCCCGCACGTTTGAAAGCCCCCGTCTCACACGTCAATTTATAGAGCAAACTTGTCTATTTGGCTTCTAACCCCCTCGCTTGCTCTCCCTTTTATTCGGCTGCCCGACTCTTCGTTTCTTTTTCTTCTTCAATTCTTTATTTCTTCTCCCTAAATAACTGAAACAGGTCGTTACAAGAAACCGGTCTAGATATGCATTATATGATAACCACTTGTTGACCTCATTTTTGAGGTCATTACTCATTTCCTTAGGATCCTAGGATCTAGCTCTAGGGGTTCCTATTGACCATCTTAGAAAACTAGGACTGGAACCCACCCTTTAGAAATTTCAACCACTTCTTATTTTCCTGTGATGTCTAGCATTTATGATCTCAAAATCATCATATTATGGACGAGTGATTAAGGGTTATTGTGTGGAGACTCAGGAAGAAGTTCCCAATGAGATCTCAAGCGCTAGGAAAATCACTTCATGACTTTATCATCACACACACTCACCAAATGCATAGAATTCACTAAATTGCACAAGATTGAACTTAAATTAAGCCTAAGCAATGGGTAAAAATGCTAACTTCTCCGGACGACCTCCGACGACAAAATAGACTGCGACAACTCGTCTGGGGCACCAATTTTAGTAGAAAAAGACACATTGTCATATTTTTAACACGAGCAAAACTGTATGCAAAATGATAAATTCGTAATGACTTCCGATGACGAAACGGACGGCGCCAGCGCGTCCGGAACTTCAGAATTACTTAAAATAGACACCAATTTTGTTATGTTTTGACACAAATAAAAAGTGCAAATTGAATTTTATTTTAAGAAATATTAAAAATTTTATAAATCTTTACTTTATAATATTAAAATTATAATTCTTATTTTATCCCTTCACCAGTTCACTCAGTCTCTCGTCCGGTCGCAGAGCTCGTCCCGTTCCCCTCGCGTGCCCTAGTTTCCACGGGCGATCCGCGACAATTTCTTTCCCTCTTTCGACTCTTCCTCTGTCGATTCGCATACACGGCTCGTCTCCTCGAGCTTCCCCTTGANGGAGCTCGTCCCGTTCCCCTCGCGTGCCCTAGTTCCCACGGGCGATCCGCGACGATTTCTTTCCCTCTTTCGACTCTTCCTCTGTCGATTCGCATACACGGCTCGTCTCCTCGAGCTTCCCCTTGACTTTTCGGCTCTCCAATTGCAGGAAACGAGCTGGCCGACCATTCTCCTTCTCGAGGTTTTACCGTCTCCCTCTTTACTGTAGCATTTACTGCCTTGTCGTGTGATTCGTTTACTAGTGAGACTGGTTGGTGGCTCTTTCTCCTCTCCTCTCTGCCTATAAAATGGTTTCCTAGCCTACTGTTTTAGGTTGTTGAAAATTTTGAGAGAAAAGGGGAGCATTGTTTTACTGTTGGAAGCCTTTAGGAAAGAAAACTCTGTCTGATTCTCGTGCTCTTGGAGTGTGGAGTGTTNTTATTGTTTTAGGTTGTTGAAAATTTTGAGAGAAAAGGGGAGCTTTGTTTTACTGTTGGAAGCCTTTAGGAAAGAAAACTCTGTCTGATTCTCGTGCTCTTGGAGTGTGGAGTGTTTGTGGAGTGTTGCTGTCTTTACCGGAACACTCCAAGTTATATTTTCGGGTGCTTGCGACGTGGAGTATTCGTGATTGTCTTTTCTTGGAGTCTTTAGGAAGAATATTCCTATTGGAGTGGTCTCGAATCTATTTTATAACTTTGCTTTAAATNTTGTCTTTACCGGAACACTCCAAGTTATATTTTCGGGTGCTTGCGACGTGGAGCATTCGTGATTGTCGTTTCTTGGAGTCTTTAGGAAGAATATTCCTATTGGAGTGGTCTCGAATCTATTTTATAACTTTGCTTTAAATCTGCTTAAAAAAGGTGTTCTCCTCTCCTCTATTTGGTGCTATGTCAGATGGCATAAAATATTTCCTATCTTTCATGTGGAAATAAAATTTAAGTCTGTTTTAAGATCTAAACATGGATATTTTCTAAAAAAAAATAGTAAAAAAAAATGGGGCATAACATGAATATTTTCTCTCTTTTCTGCTCAAAATGCATGATAGATAGAATTTTGGAAAATTTCAATTGTTG
>JXCR01042373.1:0-11389 GCA_002079205.1 Phalaenopsis hybrid cultivar
GAACATATGACATTCAATTGGACATAATAGAGAAAAATAATTCCTTTAGCCGGCCCCACTCAATAGGATAAAAATTTGTTGTTGTTGTTGTTGGTTTATGTATCTTTAATATTAGCTATGATTTTATTGTATCTAATTTTTAGGGAGAAATGACGTTATATGAAACTTAGTCATGTGCTTTGTTTTGTTGTTTTGTCAAATTTGATAACAAATAACCTCATAAATTTATAATGATTATAAAACTATTGTATGTTCTGTGGAATTTTTATTTCATTTTTTATGACAATTATTTTGACAATTAGATGTAAAAATCTAATGTTTTGTTATTATAGCTTAAATTTTTCTTGTTTCGCCTTATATGATATTTGTTCTAAGATATTAAATGATGAAGATAGGAAAGCAGGGTTGTAATCAAGCTGCATATATCATTGTTCGGGCTTTGTATGGTATAATTATAAGTTCATGTTCGGCTTGAGCTTAGGTCGAGTTTTCATATATTGTTCAAGCTCAATTTAGTTTAAATTTTTCGATGTTTGAACTTGATTTGTAATTGATTTATTTTTGACAGGTGAACGGTATTTAAATGAGCTAATAAATAATCTAAAAGTTCAAACGAGTTTTTAATTTTTTATATAGAAAATTCAATAAATTATTTTACAAATCTAATCAAACTTATTAATTAATTGATTATAAATTCTATCAAAATAAAGTATTATTCATGAACTATCATCATATGGGATATAGTTTCTCATATTTAAGCATGATGGTACATTTTGCATTCAACTTTTTACATTCAAATGTAAGTGTTGGTTTTCTCATAGTGATACACAAGTTCTTTTTCTAATTTTTTGGGACAATTGTATAGATCTCTTTTATATTGATTTATTGCATCATCTTTATTCTTAATGATATATAGCTATAATGATTGCATCGTACTTTTTCAATAGTACTTTTTAATCAGATAAGATTTATGAGTAGTGGAAAGGGAAAATATATGAGAGACGAGTTTTAGAGATCCTTGCACATCGCAATCTCGCCGGTATCTTTGATGCTTGCGCGCCCAAGCAACTTGGGGTTTTGTATATTTCGGGCGAAATGGGGAGATACAAATATGTGAGAAATCAGAGGAAAGGTGAGGTTTGAGGGGGCTTAAAGTTATTCTTAAGAAGCATTTCATACATACCATGCCAGACTTATGTATTTTCAATTCTACACCTGAACAAAAATGAATAGGAAAGCCAACTTTTTTTAGAAATTGAAAGGATTGGGTTAGCGAAGCAGGAGTTGGATTACTTGTGGGTTAGGTTTTGGTTTTTTTGTTTATTTGGTCCTTGATCTGGTTGGGCTCATGGAGGGTGAGAGTTGACTTCGTTGATTCAGAATTGAGTTCGTTCTTGGAGTGATGGTTGTTTGAGGGGGAGAGAATGAATTCTACTATATAATTGTTATATTTGGATGAAGGTTTTGGCTTAAAAATTGCCAATTTAGTTGCGGATTTGATTATAATCTTGGCTTGGGATTCGATCACTTTGATTAGATGTAAAAGAATAAAAAATATCAGAAGAAATAAACTAGGTTAGTTGGTGTGCTAGCTTAACCATAATTAAGAAAATGGAGTTTAGGTGTGCTAGTTGTGGAGTAATTATAGTATTGATTTGGCATTGAATTCATTTGATCATTTTGACTAGAAGTAAAAGAATCAAAATGTAAGAATAAAAAAAAAAGGTTGGTTNACATTAAAAAATGCGAATTTAGTTGTGGAGTAATTATAGTATTGATTTGGGATTGAATTCATTTGATCATTTTGACTAGAAGTAAAAGAATCAAAATGTAAGAATAAAAAAAAAAGGTTGGTTGGTGGGGTAAGTTAACTACATTTTAGAAAAATGGTCAAATTAGGATAACTAGGCTACGAGAGGGCCAATTCTTAAACTTTTTAGGTTTTTGGGTTTGTTTTAGAGTTTTTTTTTTTTTTTCAAACAAATGAATGCAATAAAGAACTTTTGTGGTTGAAATATAGTGCTTGAAATATTTTGAAGTTATTTTTGCTAAATTAGTTTGAGTAGGCCAATCATAAATTTTAGGACTCTGGGTTTGTTTTAGGAGGTTGTTATTATTATTATCATCATCATCATCATCATAATTATTGCTGAAAAATGAATGTAATATAAACGAAATTTTGTATGATTGAAATGTAGTGTTTGAAATATTTGAGAGTTTTTATGTTTGGTGTAAAACAAATGCACAAGTTTGTATTTTTTTGTTTAATCTAAAGAAAAAATAAAATTAATGTAAAACGTTGTAGTAACAGTGATGAGCAACAATTGCTAACAGGCGGATGGTTGTGAGCAGCTAAATTAGACTGGCAAGTGGCGTCCTAACTGCAAGAGCTTGTAATGAATGATAGTTTGTGGGAAACAACAATAAATGCCATAATTTACACTGTTTTTAAATTTAATTAAATCTCATTGAATTTGGAATATACTGAAAATGAATTATATGGGAAGAATCCATTGGAATTTTATTTTGGATTTTTTCTTCCTGAATAAAAAGCTAATTTCTTAAAATATTATACCACCCTTTTTACAACAAACTAATCAGCCAGTTGGTGTGAAATTAGTAAAAAAAAAAAAATTTAAGAAAACTAGTGTAAAATACTCTTGGGGGTTGTCTGGATGCAGGTATGATTTAAGTTAAATGGGATTTAGTTAAGCCGGTAAATCCATATTTATCAAATCAAAATTTAATTAGATCCAAAATAACTATTTGTTCAATTAAGGTTAAATTTAAATTTTTTAAATCCAACCAATTAGTAGATTTAATAAATTTAGATTTAATAAACGGAATAAGTAAAAATTGGATTTAACTTAACGTGGATTTACTTAACCTATTTGTGATAAATGGTTAGATTTAAGAACTCAAATCCTATAAAAAGTATTGTTCCAAACACCCCCTTACATGAAAAACATTGAGGAAGATAACATAAAATATATATTAGATAATAGAAAATAAAATCAGAGGGATAAAGGTTATTAATTACCCAGCAAATAATATCAAAATTCATTTAAACTCATTCATACAAGCCTTCACCTTCTATCTAGAAAAAATAAGATAAAGCAATGCTCAATTATACACCAAGCAATGATGCATCACAATTTATGTCGCCACTGATAATGTTAATTGGTAATATTGTTGTTTTTTTTTGGTGCATTTACAATTACTTTCTTTCATTGATTGCTTAAGAGACATCCGATGCAAATTATCTCCTACTATTTTCAGTACAACCGTCCTTAAAATTAATTCTTATCACCAAACATTTTAATCATAATTAGTCACATATAGAATGCCATAAAATTCTACACTTAGGGATACATAAAAGCCTTTCATACAATAATATCCAACACCTACAACCCCCTATGGGTAATTCATCTCACTTATAAAGTAACACAAATTAACAAAATTAGAACTAATAAATTATAACATTTACTATTACTTTAAAGAAGTTTTATATTTCACTTATAAAGCAGTTAATTTAAGAATATGTTTTCATTTTAATTATATATATATATATATATATATATATATATATATATATATATATATATATATATATATATATANGAAAGATTGGAGTGTCACTTGAGGACAAGTAAGATTTTAATTTTGGAGGATTTTAATACACCCAAAATATATAGCATTTATGTACACATTTTTATACCAATTTTTTGAGATATTGCATTTTAATAGAAGGTATTTGTGTGTTATTCTTTCAGGTACAAAATAATGGATGAAAATTGTAAGGAGTGAAAAATGATCAATTTGAAGCAAAAATAAAGAATGTGTGAAAATGATTTGTGGCGCCTAAGCACTTAGGACTGACCCTTAAGCGTCACGTAACAGAGAAGGTCGAGCTTAAAAGCCGAAGATCTCACGCTTACGCGCCAGAGGTAGTTATGAGGAAAATTCAATGAATTTGAACGAATTTCGAATGGGTGTTTGAAGCAACTCTTGGTGAAAATGTGAATTACAGTTAATGAACACAAAAATAAATTGAAATGTCTCTTGAAAAGAGGCAGGTCTTGGAAGATTCATTGAATGTGGATACATTTTGAAGAGACACCAAACCACCTTTTGAAAAACTATAAAAAAAGAAGGCTTGGATTGAATTCTCTCCCCCCTCCCCCTCCCCCCCCNTATAAGTGATTCAAAGAAACTCCAAGAGTTTGGTGGAAAGGAATTTGAGATAATTTTTTATCTTTATAACTGCATTTGATTTTAATTTAGACTTCTTGTGTTTTCACATGATTTTTACTTTTAAACTTAAGTGTTGTTGTGTTATCTCCATGAATTCTGAGTAGTTTTATTTATCTTTTTCTCTAAAATGATAAGTAATTAAGTGTTGGAAGGAAAATGTGTTTAGTATTGATCTATACTGTTGGACTAAATTATGATGATTTAATCATTGTACTTCACTTACTTCTTGATTTGGCCAATTGAGATGTTAATATTTTTTTGTGAGAGCATGTAAGATCCATGATAGTATTGTCTCAGTCAACTAATGGTAGAATCACATGAGATTGTATGGATGAGAATATAATTCATAGGGTTGAGTGCAAATAAATAAAAAAATAAACTTTGAAGGGTGTAGAGTTAGATGACTTTAGAGTGACAGGCTAAAGCCCCCAATTCAGTCTATTGTTTTAGATTTTTATACGAGAAGTTAGCCCCTAGGTGGAGGAAGAAGAGAGAACTCTAAAGCAAGAGCTAGTATCTTCCCTACCTAGCCCGTCTTCAGGACTACTTAAACTTTAGATTAGTCAATATTCTTTATATCATCTCTAATAAGGGTAAAGAACAATATTGCTCATATTTGGCACAACACAATTTAAATACTTCCACAACATAATTTCTATACTTGTTACTGATTCATGACAAGGAAAACTATATTTTATTTGTATTGATTTCATCTTACAAAAATCTAGTTAAATTTAGTTAGTTGTTTACTTTATTTTCAATTATCAAATTTACTAAAAAGAAATTGTTTACTTTATTTTCAATTATAAAAAAATTACCAAAAAGAATCAAACTTTTATTCCTACCATAGTATTTATAGTTTGAGTAAGACTCTTTTTCAAAGTAGAATTTGTTATCTAATTTCTTCTCAAAATTTTGTAGTTTCCTCTATGGGTTCAATATTTTGGAGCTTAATAAAAAAGTGTTATATTACTTGATAACGATACATATACTTGCATAGTATCCCAATATTTAAATATAACAGTTGCATTTTTATTTGCTTCAGAATCAAGTTTTTGGTGTCGTTGTAAAGAATAAATATAAAATAAAGATAATCAAGAATCTAACCACACATACATCGTAATACTATCGTACCAGAAAGTCAGGATCAGTACTCGACTATGTTGACTTTTTAGTGGGAATTGTTTGTCAAGGAGTCTCCTTTTCATGGTTGTAGAAAATGCACATCTCATTTTGTCTAAAAGTTGGGAGATTGAACATCTATGTTTTTGTGCAAGTCTTTTGAACACAGAATGTATCACTTGAATCGATGGAGAATTTTTTCTTTCCAAAAGAGAGGATTGGAACGTATCCTCATCATATTCATTGGATATTGGGTAAACTTATTTTTCCTTAGAGAACAAGTATTCTCAAAAACACTCTCCTCATATTCAGATGTTTCATAATTATTGATTTTATTAATTTTATTTTTTCCTTTTAAGAGAACGATTTATATTCCTTCATTGAGTATGTGCCAGCGGAGTAGCCTTAGAGCTAAAATTGACATCAAACATGGATGACAACAAAATATCATTATCTTGATCAATAGAACTTTCTTTCCTTTTCGATCAATCTCTTATTCTATGTTCTCAAAAGTGAATTGTTCTATAGGAAGCTCTTCAGGTAAATCTTCTTTAAGAATAGGGAAATCTTCATAGGAATTTAAGTTAAATTCTTAAAAAGGTTCTATGACAATTTGTAATGGGCAACTTAGTACAAACTCAGCATCATCAAATAACCCAAAGTTAGTTCTTTGAAACCAAGTAGCTTCACTAATTGGTGAATTAAGATGTTGATAATAGGAAAAGATCGAGCTCAGAGAATCCATTGTAGGGTTTCTGGAAGAAAAACAGAATGTCAGAATTTTATTTTAAACTTGTTTTGTAAGCTAGAAATTTTTTTATCTCATTCTTTTTTATGTCATTTTTTCTTGTCATTATGGAAGATTTAAAATTTAGTTTGTCATGAATAACTCTTAGAATCAAAGATTTAATTATGACCGGGTAAAAGAGATGTTTCGATCTGTCAAAAGACGGAATGCTAATTCCCGTTGCCATGTTGTTTGTTTGCTATCTTATTGAAAGAAGTCGCCACTTTATTTATCTATTTATTGCCATTTTCCCCAAATGAATTATCCTCTTAGATCATACAGATGATCTTGATATATTATGAAACTTGGAGAAGAATGGCAATGACAAATGAAAATAGAAAATAAAAGAAAATATCAAAAGGATTTTATTATGGTGGAGAATTCGGAAGTGTATGATTCTCAAAATTCAACTACATGGAAATTCCATAACCAGAGGGTTTGAGTTTCTCAATCTCCTATAAGAGCAAGCTCCTATAGTTAATTAAATTTTAAGTAGTTAAAAACTACTATTGAAAACTCCTGATTAAAGTTAACATTTGTTCTCAAAGAAGTTTTAAGTGTCAAGGTTAAGGAAAGAAACGTCAATGTTTGATCGTAAGAGTAATTGATTTCTAAGAATCTCACACTACCCTAAAGGTTTTGATTTGTCATTTTGCTTTGTTGTTTTGTTTTTTTTTATGTCGTTTTGTTTTATTTCTTGTTTTGTTTATGTCATTTTGTAATTTTGAGGTTCACTATTCCAGCTTTGGAATGTCGACCCTGCAAAATAGATTTAGCACACTCTAATAACATGCAAATTAAATCTAAAGCGTAATTTGTGTCATGTCTTATCAAACCTGCAAAACAGAACAAGATTAGCATGAAATTATGTTTTAATTTATCAATTTAGTTGGTTGAATAATTTTTAAACGACCTGATCAAGATGTTTATGGCTTCATCATCCCGAGGTCCTAGGGATGTTTAAATCAACTTAGACCAAAAGGTGTTTAAACTAGGACTGGAAGACTCTTGTCAGCAACCACAAGTTATGTCGTCTAAGATATCTTCCTAGATCTGAATGTTGGGGTTCAAGTTACGTTCGATGATCTTTGTTCATTAATTTAAGTTTTAATGTCTTATTAACATTTTAGGGTTGGAAAAGTTTAGGTTGTCTACGATTCATTAACCAATTCAATTTTTGTTGTTTTGTTATTTATTTTTATTTATGATGACCCAATCAGGATTCCATAGTTCCGTCATCCCGGGCACATGTTTGTGGTTTGGTTGGCCATAAGTGACTGGAAGATATTTTATTAGCAACCATGAGTTACCTCTACCAAAATATCTTCTCAAACTTAGTTGCATTTCTAGGTTCATGTTTAAGTTTTAACGCCTTTTAAGTGAATTTTTTGTCATTTGTAATTTGTCATGAATTTCATTTAATTTATGTATGTGGATTTGGATTATCAATTTTAGATTCATTTTTATGATTGAACTCAAAATGCTTTATGTTATTTATCTTAGATTTGATGTTGGTTATACCTTAAGAAATTTGTCTAAGCCTAATATAAATTAGACTTAAGGTTTAAGTTTAATGTAGGTAGAACCTAAGAGAGGTTTACTTAAGTCTAATATGGATTGGACTTAAGATTTTGGTTCAATTTAGGTAAAATCTAAGGTATAGAATGACCTAGGTGTAATTTAAGTAGAAACTAAGGTATAAGGCCACTTTGGTTCAATTTAGGTAGAACCTAAAGTAGAGATTAGTTTATGTCTAATTTTGGTAGAACTTAAGATAAGGAATGATTTAGGTCCAGGTTAGGTAGAACCTAAGGTTTTATGTTACTTATGTTCAATTTAGCTAGAACCTAAGGTATAAGGTGACTTAGGTTCAGTTTGGGTTGAATCTAAGGTTTAGGTTGGCTTAGGTTCAATTTTAGCTGAACCTAAGGCTTAGGTTGACTTGGTTCAATTTGGGTTGAACCTAAGGTTTAGGTTGACTTAGGTTTAATTTGGGTTGAGTCGAAGGTTTAGGTTGACTTATGTTCAATTTCGGTTGAATCTAAGGTTTAGGTTCTAAGATAGATTAAGTCTAACTTAGGTAAGGCTTAATTCATAATTAAGTCTAATTTAGGTTAGACTTAATTAAGATTTAGATTGATTAAACCCACTTTAGGTAGGGCTTAACGAATGATTAAGTATAATTCATGTTAGACTTAATTAATTTTTTTAATTAAGTCTAATTTGGGTAAGGCATAATGGATAACTAAGTTTAATTTGGTTAGACTTAATTAAAGTTTAAGATGGATTAAGTAGAATTTAAGTAAGTCTTAATGGATAATTAAGTCTAATTTAAGTTAGACTTAATGATGATTTGGATGGATTGAGCCTAATTTAGGTAAGGCTTAATGGATGATTAAGGGTCTGTTTGGCGTAGCTTATTGAGAGTGGCGGCGTTTTGAAAACGCCGCACGACTGTTTGGTTAACACATTTGCGTGAGCGTATTCCCACCGCTCATACGCGGTGTTAGCTACATAAGGAGGAACGCGATAAGCTCGCGTCCTGCGTTGAGTTCGTGCGTTTAGGGTGAAAAAGACGCCCCGTGCCCATCTTCAGTCTCCCTCGCCCTCGCCTTCTTCCTCGCTGCCGTTGAGAAATTTGGCAAGAAATCCACTCTCTGCTCTCCCTCTCGTCTCCCTCTTAACGAAACCCTACTTTCCCGTCTGGTATGTATCATTGTTTACGATCCTTATGTGTTTTTGCTAGATGTTGTTCGATCCCTGATTTCTGAGGCTTAGCATCTTGTTTGGATGGACCATTGGTGGTTTTGGAAGTTTTTTAAGGAATTTTGGATGGGTGGTTTTGTATTCTCTGAACTTTCGATACACAGTTTTGGGTCTCCAACCCCTGATTTGTTGAAAAGCTTTTCGAGCCTTCTCTGAACTTTCTTTTTACTGGATTTAAAATTTTGATGCAATTATCGATAGGGTGTTCCGATCAAAATTATGAATAAGCTACATTGCATGAGTTTTGACTGGGTGTTCTTATCTTTGTGATGGTTCTTAATGATGGAATTTGGGCCCTAATCTTTCTCTATCCCTCTCTCTATGCCGTAAGATGCCTCCTCTCTGTTCGGCTCCTATGGAATTTGGGGCATTGCAATGGTTTTTTATTGTTTTGTTTTGGCTCTGCCGATCTTGGAGTATTCCATATCTTTCATATGCAGTGATTTTTAGTTTCATCAAAATAGTATGGAAATGCATATTGGCAGTGATTTTTAGCCGACCTATAGGATTTTGAAATTTTGGCTATTATAGAGGCATTCCTGCGACATTTATGAGAAGTTGCATTTAGGAACGTCTTTATGCATTTCCTGCGGCTGAAAATGTGTACTGAAATTTTGGCTGAGGCTGAAAATGTGTATGTGTTGGCTTTGCATATCCTGCGACATTCCCTATCTTGAGTTTGGAAATGCATATGAGGTACAAATGTGTTGTTGGAATACACATTCTGGAATTATTTGCAAAGAGGTTGGCAGTTTGTTGGGTTTGCATTGAACCAAAACTATTGAAATGCATATGTAGTAATGCATTGTTGTTTTTCATTGAAAAGATTTTTGCGTATATAACAACCTTTTCATTTTGTGCTTTGGGTACACATTTTGGTAGCTTCCATAGAATTGGATTCCAAAACATGTATTAGAAGTTGCATATTACACATGTAGTTTATAGTTGTAGTAGTGTTCTCCATTGAGAATCATAGTTATGTACTCTTACATAATTGGATAATAAAACATGTTCGATGCCTTACTGTGGATGTAGGTCTTTGACCGAACCACATAAATCCTGTGTGTTATTTTTTTTTTTGTTCTTTTTTCTTTTAGCAAATCTCGACACTGCTGATGGTTAATTCTGTGGATGTTGGTTCATTTTTTTTTGCATTTTGTTGGTTCCACGACATGTATGGATGTTGATTCATTTTTAGCAATAAGCTATTCTTAATATGTTTTTATTTAGAATAGTTACACGACACTGCTGTTGAATCATGTCTAAAGTGGTTGAAGGGGGCCAGTCCGCAATGTGGGATAAAGTCGTTACAAATATTTTTTTGCGATCTGTGTATTAAAGAAATAGAACTAGGGAACAGACCAACAACGTATTTTAATAAGGAAGGGTGGCAAAACATTGTTAAGAGATTCAAAGAATTGACTGGCAAGGATTACGACCTGCTTAAATTTAAAAACAAATGGGACCAGTTGAAGAAGGAATGGAAAATATGGAGGGAGTTGAAACGTGGATCTACCGGCCTGGGTTGGGATCTGATTAAAAGGACAATTGATGCTCCAACTGAATGGTGGGCTGAAAAATTAGAGGTAAATTTCTATATAATCCATGAATTGTTAGCTTCACAAATTGTTTTCTCTAATTATAATTTTCTAAATATCCCCTCTAAATGCTATATCACAAGCGGTACCGACAGTGAAGAAGTACAAACAATGCGGAATAGAGCCGAAATTTGAAGAGAAATTGGACGTAATGTTTAAATGGGTTGTTGCAACAGGAAAGTTTTCATTCAACCCTACTGAAAGCGATTTTACAGGGATACCAGATGAGATCACACCTGAGCCATTGACACCCGATGAAGAAGTGCATAGCATTCAACCCTATTTTTTTTAGTTCTCCTGGTACTCGTTAGGGTGTGAGAACTATATGGTATCTCTTAGAACATCCCTATCATTATCGTATGTTTCTGCACTATATGTTTCTTTTCTACCAATAAGCTATTCTAAATAAGCTGCCCCAAACAGTTTTATCAGATAGGGGTAGGAATGTCATTTAACCACCAATAAGTTAGTCTGAATAAACTGCCCCAAACAACAAGCCAGATTATTCTGATAATCTACAGATTATCAGATTATCAGAATAATCTGCTTATCAGCAGATTATAAATAATCCATAGCTGCGCCAAACAGAACCTAAGTTTAATTTAGGTTAGAATTAATTAAAGTTTAAGATGGATTAAGCTGAATTTAAGTAAGGCTTAATGGATGATTTAGTCTAATTTAGGTTAGACTTAATTAGGGTTTAAGGTTAATTAATCCAATGTAAGTGAGACATAATTAGATTAATTAGGTCTAATTAGGGTTATACCAGATTATGATTTAAGGTTGATTAAGTCTAATGTTAGTAAGGGTCTGTTTGGCGCAGCTGTTGATTATTAATAATCTGCTGATAAGCAGATTATTC
>JXCR01042396.1:0-35931 GCA_002079205.1 Phalaenopsis hybrid cultivar
TCATTATTAAGTTGAATAAGAATGTGTCTTCCATCTAAAAGTCCAATTTTTCACTCCCCAATTAGATGCATAAACTCGAATTCCTTACGAATAAACTTCATTATGGGATGACCATAGAGAAATTTCACGACCAAATTCAAACGACATGAGGAAGCAAGTTGATCACATTCAACTTCTGTAAAAAAGATGGCAGACTTCTCATTTTTCCTACCAGGTTTCTTGATGTCCTCCTTCAACTCAAACGAAAGAGGAAAAAAGCACGATTTAGAAGTATCTGAGGCGTGGACACCCGCAAAAGCATTAGCATACGATCTGCCCGAAGCTATCACCACAAAGGAGAGGTACGGTGAAAGAACAACGAATTTGCAGTGGATGGAAGAGTGAAATTCGAAAGAGGATCAACTATAACACCTGCCAAGTTGAGCAGAGGGTAAAGTAGAACGCCCGCAGAAACCGAACCAAAGAACGAGAAACGCTAGAGACGCGGGCCCTTCAGTTCTGTTCGGATACGTCCGGTCGAAGCCGTAGAAGACGGGAAAACCTCAATCGGGGCGAAGTCGCAAAAGACGAGCCATGATCAGCCCTACAGCCTGTCCCTCAGCGAGCAACGAGCACAAATGCGCAGCTCGACGAAGCTCTACGAAACAGACGAAGACAACAGAAGACGAAACATAGGAGCGAAACCTTCTTCGAGCGTGCAAATACACACTGTCATGCCCAAATCATTCCTACCACAATTCCTAGCCGAGACCAAGAGTTTTCAAATCCAACTTTCCTATCTCCGAAAAATTCACCTCAAGATTTACATCAAAACCCAAGTCTCAACCAACCTTTATCTGCAGCCTTAATAGAACAAGTTTTTTAGTAAAAGAATGTTCCTTGGGATACAAGAACAAGCCTTTATTCCACTAAATGTTGTCGGCTATATGAAACCTTTTTCTTCATTGTGTCGTATTGAGTGTCATATTTTCATTTAGTTCTAATACATAAACTTCATTTTTTATACTATATGCCCATGTCTTTTTATGTCTACCTCTACCATAAGTCACATCTAAAACATCAACTCTCCTAACATGATCATCAGATGACCAACATTTAATGTGACTAAACAATCTAAGACAACTCTATAATCTTATCTGCCGCTGGAGCCACACCAACCCTATCGCGGATGTATTCATTTCCCATTTTGTCTCTAAATGTAAAGCCACAAATCTGCCTAAAGCATTCTCATCTCAACCACACTTAACTTTGTTTTATGCTTCTCTTTTATAAGTCAACATTATGCACCATAAAGCATTACAGATCTAGCTACCATCTTATAAAATTTTCCTTTAAGTCAAGCGATATATTTCTATCATCCAACGTGGATTCAACTGATAACAATCCCATCTATATCATCATCACTTTGAATAGACCTGAGATATCTAAAGCATTCACTCTTTTAATGAATTGATCACTAGGTGTTATAACCCTATCACTAGATCTACTACTAAAATTACATTCCATGTATTCGGTTTTAAAACAAAAAAATCCTTTATACCCTAAAGTTGACCTCCACAATTCAAAATTTTCTTGATCTCTTTCTCTAGACTTATTCACAACAAAGATATCATAAGCAAAAAAACATGCACCAGGGTACATCATCTTGTAATTGTCCAGTAACAAAATCCATAACTAAAACAAAAGGATATGAGCTTAAAGTTGATCCCTAATAAAATTCAACTAAAACAGGAAAAACTTGGTCAATCTTTCTTCTGTTCGAACAGAACTCTAGTATACATACCTTTAATGACTTGAATATAAGTCATATCACCACCTTTTGTTTCTAGGACTCTCCAAATTACTGCTCTTGGTACCTGACGCGGGGCTGGGCCGCGAGCCAGGCACGAGACGCGGAGGCGAGTGGGAAGCGGGAGAGGAAAACTCCCATGCGACGGGAATACCTGAACGACCTGATTGCTCCAATAGATGGGCGGTCCAGTGTGAACTTAGGCCGAGTGGCTTGGCGCAGGATTTTAACTGGGCGGGACTGCCGCCCACCCCACTCCATTTTCTGCTTCTTCATTTGAAAGCATTTTAATGGCTAATTTCTAAATATTTATTGTCTCTCCACCCCTTCCTTCTGTGTTTTCCTTCTTTACTTATTTCATTTCTTCTACATGTAAGAGTCTATTGATTTGTTGTTTTCAGAGTTTAGGGGAGGTTTTTGCTTTGTGTTAATTTCCGATTCCTTTGTGAAGTCCTTTTCCCCATTGTGAGTTGTTTCCAAGGAAACGGTGGTGCTCCAACTATATCCTACTCCAATGTGGTGTGTGTATCTTCCTTCCTTTTGGCTATTTACCCCCCCTAACCTCTCCTTCCCCGTAGCCGTCGGTCACTCCTAATTGCTATCCCCAGCCTCTACCAGTCCATCGCATGCATTTAACTTGCTGCCCAACACCTTACAACCACCCCTCCGCTTGTCGTTGGTCATCTGCAATCTTCCATACTTGTTGTCCCTACAATTCTGCACCCCCCCCTCATTGCCATCAGCATTCCTTGGTTGCCAACACCAATGCCAACCATCCCAATCCGCATTCCTTGGAATACACCTTAAAAATATTTCTTGTGTGTCAGTGTTGCTATTTTTTGTTGCATTGTGTTGGAAACTTATTTCCCTATTAATAAAAGTGTGCATTTGTGTTTCTACTGTTTTCCCTACTATTTCCGATATCATTACCTTATCATAAAATTTTTCTAAACCAACAAAAATCATTTATAGATCCTCCATACTCTTTGTGTACTTCTCCATCAAAACTCTCAATAAATATATAGCTTCTATGAGAGACTTGCTCAACATAAATCCAAACTGATTTTGAGAAATTTTTGTCAGGTCTTAACATATATTCAATTACATTCTCCCATAATATGACACAAAAACTAAATTCCTCTATAATTTACAGACTCTTGTGTATCTCTTTTATTCTTAAAAAATAGAGACCAAAATACTATTCGTAGCTCCTCAGACCTTTTCTGTTTTTAAAATTACATTAAAAAGTTTAGTAAGCCAAAATATTTATGAAACTCCTAAGCATTTCCACACTTCTATTGGAATACCATCATATCCTATTGATTTCCCGCCCTTCATTTTCTTTAAAAACTCCTCAACTTCTATTTCACTAATGTGACAATAAAAATAGACTTATTATTATTAACTATATTAAGATCACTGAATTCGATTATATTTTAAAAATCTTCATTAAAAAGTTTACCAAAATATATTAACCACCATGTTAAATATCCTCATCTAATAAATACAGTTATTATTAACCAAAATACATTACTTGAACTATATCTTTACTTTTCTCATTTCTTTGATGGCTAGTTTATACGTATATCTTTCATCCTTTTTAGTATCTAAAATATTATTAAGATCACTAAGACCATAATACTTAGCATCACAAATTATTCTCTTAAACTCCCTACGCGCCACTTAATATTTTTCCTAATTCTCTTAATTTTTACATTTAAATTAATTTTTATGACAAAAGTTCTTATATTTTATTTTTAAGTAAAAGACCAGAATAGTCCCCGACAATTAAGAATTGTCTAAATAAGGCCTAGAATTTTAAAATGCTCTAATTTAGTCTCAGACTATTAAAAGTTGATCCAAATTGGTCATAAATCATATTTTCCGTTAAATTTAACAATGAGTTGCATGAATAGAAGGGTATTTTCGTCTTTTATGTAATTAATCAAAATTTATGTGGTTTGTATGTAAATACCTTTTTTATTTGTTGTTGAAAAAGTATAAATTTTAATTTACATTAATAAATCCCTTCACACAATTCATCACATTTTTTTCAAATGAAAAAT
Source organism: Phalaenopsis hybrid cultivar (assembly GCA_002079205.1). Taxonomy (NCBI): domain Eukaryota; kingdom Viridiplantae; phylum Streptophyta; class Magnoliopsida; order Asparagales; family Orchidaceae; genus Phalaenopsis; species Phalaenopsis hybrid cultivar. The sequence continues at coordinate 3,856 of JXCR01042396.1, forward strand.
TTTAAAATCACAAAGAATTATACAATAAGAACTCACTCAAACTAAAATTATATGAATAACTCGATTTCAATTGAATTTTTAATATTAATATTATTTGTGTTTTAAAATAATTAATGTTAACTTGAAAAACCAATTAATGAATTTATTTTACGTTTAAAAGATTATGTATGTGAATGTTAAAATTATGTGATACATGACAAACTACTTATGTTAAAACTCGAGCTGCCAACTTCCCCATCTAACCGCTAGCCTCCCTCCCCCATCCAACAGCAGGTTTGCCGCAACCCACTCCCATCATGCCCCCTTCCAACCAGTTGCCAAATCTCCTTTCCTTTCACTTGCTTGTCCCTAACCACCCAACCCCTTCTTTCTCCCAACCAACATCCTCTCTGCCTGCAACTCTTACGTTTGTCGTCCACAACCCCCTAGCCACATCACTGCTACGCTATAGGCTATCCTGCTTCACCTTACTAAAATATTTGTGTTGTGTTGTGTTCTCTTTGTGTTTCGAGATCGTGATTGTAACTTCGTTTTTTTAATTACAGTAAAATCTGCTCCCCAATTGATTTTTTGAGTTAATTCTGGTATTGTTGAGGCTCACAACTTAGAAGCATTCCTAGTCATATTCCCTATGATGGTTTAAAAAAAAATCACAGTTGACAGGTGTTTTATAAGTTTTCCATGTGAGACGAGCTGCAAGATTAGGTTTAGTGTGTTGTGTCTATGGATGTGTGTCACAATCCTTTGGGTCGACTGTGACAGTACAATAGAAGAACATTCCATGATGGCCACAAAATACAAATAGTGATGAGTACTTAGATAGGAGGAGCCATTGTACCTCGTGCTACATTTTTACAGACTACGAGAGAGGCTCCGATGAAACTAGCCTTGGTGACGCTGGAAGCCAGTGTCATGGAACTTGAGGCAGTGCAACCCTCACTAGAGGAGTTTCATAATTCCTTGACATTCAGCCTACCCCCTGGGTTACCACTACTAAGAGCTACCTAACATGTCATCATTTTAGATAGAGATGTGAATATTTTGAGTAATTTATGGAATGCTTTATGGAGTAAGCTGGGTACTAATTCCCAAGTCAGAGAATAGCTACAGGATTAAGTTTGGTATGATGTCGTGCCAATTAGTGTGTGTCCTATTCTTTTGGGTCGATCGTGGTTGTACGATAGAGGTACACTCAGATAGAGGGAGGAACCACCGTACCTCGTGCTACATTTTTACAGACTACGAAAGAGGCGCCCGTGAAATTGGACTTGGTGATGCTAGAAGCCAGTGTCATGGAACATGAGTCAGTGCGACCCACATTAGAGAGATTTTAGGATTTCATGACATTCAGCCTACCCCTTGCATTGGCACTATTGAGAGCAACTCAGCATGTCATCATTTCAAATAAAGATGAAAATATTTTAAGCCATTTCTGGAAGGCTTTATGTAGTACGTTGGGAACTGAGACTCAAGTTAGTTCAACAGTGTCGTTACAGATAGGTGGTTAGATAAGAATGTTGAACCGCTACTATGGGAAAGAACAACCTTCTCGCCGCTCGAACATCACCTTCAGAGTATTCTCCACCGTTTGTAGCCCGGACAGCCGCCGCCTTTGTCGAACCTGCTGACCAATAACAACTTTATGCCTGCCATCCCTTCTAAACATAGTAAACCCCATTAAATAGCTTTCCCTCGCTATTCCAAAACCACCCTTCAATGAAATTCACTTCCCAAATACCTTCTAAAAGTCTTAGAACAGTCTCAAATAATAATATTAAAATTCATGCTAAATACAAAATTTGCAATTTGATAGCACCCAACTTAGCTTCCTCAGGTTTGAGCCATTGAGCCATTTAATTTAATTTTACACATTTTTATGTTCAAGTTTATTCCATTTTCAATAGTCCACATTTAGGGTTTTTAAATTATGAAGTTAAAAAGACAAAGGTACAACCGTCTTTCAAAATATATGCAGTACAATGTGCTTCACAAAAATCACAATAAAACATTAATATATCAATTTTGCATTAATTTCTATTTAAGAAATTTCTAACTTTCCTAATTAAAATGTTCAGAGAAATTAGCTTAGCAGTTGGAGTCAAGCTAACATTCCTAGATTGAACTCAGCTCCTTGCAAGATACTAAACAAAACAATAGCAAGGACGAGCACTTACCAAGACATAAAGACATTAATGTCCTCTTAGAACCACCATAACAATCCAATGCATCAAACGCAGCCCTTGAAGCATCAATTGAATCCCCATCCTCAAGCAAAATAGATGCAGATTCTGTTTTGGCTTCTTCTGGTCGATGGAAACGCAATTCCATACAGAATTTGCTTTCATTGTGTAGTCGAAGCAATGGGGAAATAATTATCGACAAACCTTCCTACAAAAGTCAATGTTAAAATATTTAGAATATAAAATAAAATAAGATTAATATTTATCCTAGATTAGCATGTATAGTCACAAAAGGAAAACAAAAAAAATTACCTCATTATTTGGCAAAACCTCAACCACAACAAAGGGTCCAGGAAATATTCTTGAATCTGCTTGAGACAATGTAAAACACTAATAGAAACTAAAATCATAACTTGAAAATTTAACTGGAAGCATATTTGAAATGCAAGCAGTAAAACACGGCTAACAGGAATGATAGTTTGACCGAGATGGATCATGCATCACCGTCTTTAACCTGCCTTCTTGAAATATTTATATGCACCTGGTTGCTACAAGAAATGAGGAAACGCCAACTAGTCTTGCTTTCTTCTTCATTTGAGTGCTACCCATCTTGGCTTGGTCAGATGTTTCTTAGGGGAAAAAAATATATCGAAGTAGCCCATGTTTATAAGGATAATCCAGGCCAAGTTGCTAACGTTGTTGCCTTCTGTAGGTCTCTTAGCTAGCTTTCATAGAAAGCTTTGCTGAATTTACATCTTTAATTTGGTCCGTTTGATTTTGTTTTGAAATTTAAAATCAGTTGCCAGCTTTCCCTTATTAAAAGCAATCTTTGTTAAAGGAAACTATTCCAACTCGTCTCTCGTAAAAATATATAATAAAAGATTAACAGCACATCCTGCAAATTCCACAATAGTATCTTAAACTAATTATTTAATTACACTTGCCTCCCCTACGTTTTCTGATATTACACTCACCTGTCCTGTCTATCCTATTAATATTATATTACATGTAAACCAATTCATTTTTTTTTAAATTACATTTGCTTCCCTGATTTTTAGATATGATGTTATCTGTTAACCCCAATTCTTTAACTGAGAACTTTAGAAATGGGGTGTTAGTTCAAAGAAATATATGAAATATTGACTAAATAAGAAAGTAAGTATAATTAACCTTATTCATTTTGCTTAGTTTCTTGATACTCCAAAAACTACAATTCTTTTTTGCAATCAAATTTTCGCATGAAATTAGTTTGCAGTCTGTACAAAATAATATTTCTTTCCTCCCAAGTACAAAAATGAGCATTTTTAATTTTATGGCTAAAATTTTGAAATTAGCTAAACATACTAGTTTTTTTCCTTAAAATATATGTTCTCTATTGCAAAATATCATATGCTACCAATAAATTAAGACGAATTTGTCTTTCTATCTCCTAATTCACAGGCAACACAGATCTTCTCATAACCCTAACTATAGTATAAATGCTCATTTGAGTTACTCCAACGATCATACACTTTTCCTTTTGCCTATGTTCTAATAACCCATCCCACTCATCCCAAAATTAGTTTTTCATACAAGCTCCACATTCTATATAACCTAGAGAATAAGTAATTCATAACAATCAATGCATCATTAACCTTATCCACCATGCTATCATTATGTTCACCTCTTTATCCACAAGTAATCCTATTTGTAATCTAATGTTAACTTATTCCAAAATACTGTAGCTTATAACACTCATAAATATGCCTAGATTTTTTACCTTCCATTAAGTTTTTTTTTCTTGTAAACATGTGACATTGATTGATTTTCTAACATTTATACAATGAGTAGAAGAAAATGAATAAAAATTTTTTGAAGGAAATAATTAAAAGAAAAAACATAACAAGCAACAAAATCTTAATACATTAGATTGTTGAATCTTTATGAAAAGAAACTACAAATCCAAAATAAGGGTTTCATGAATATCTCAATGAATTCATCATAATTTCAATAATCAAATAAATATTTAAAAATGTATAAATAAAGTCATATATATAAAGGATGTCAAACCCCAAATACAGATAAAATTATTATTATCCTTACCACATTAGAAGTAATTCAAAATAATTAAAATAAATGAAGAAAATTTGTTTATAAATGAGAAACGCTTCAAAAAATATGAAAAAAATCAAGCTTGGTAAAATGTCTAGTTTTACTCCATGGGTTAGTCCATGAGAAATCAAATTTGTATGAATTGAATTGGCAGAATGTCCAAACACACTGATTATATTGCATCAAAAATATCGCCTTTTACTCCATGCTTTCACATTCACAATTTATGATTCATAAACACACTTTGAACATCATTCCTACTATGTAAAGAATATCCTTTTACTCTTACATATCATAACAAAATGCTTCTCCCCAGCCATGTACTATATCAAAATACTTAGCTTTTGACAGTCTAAATTTAGATAAATTTAAGGCTTTTGGTATCCCTACGATTAAAAATCACCTTGAATTCTCGTGGAACAGTTAAATTCTGATATCATAATGATCGTAGCTTACCCAAAAAATTTGGGATTAGACTAATGATGACAGAAGAATAAATAAGACAGCCTATCGAACATAATCTTTCCTAAAAGTATTACAAGCAAAAATGCCTCACATGATTCTCCAAACTAAATTAAATAATTTTTAGATCTTCTTTCAAGCTAACTTCAGTCGTTCTAATATAATAAGCAATTTCTTTTATTTATGGCCCTAAAAAAATACTAAGTTTTAAACCTTAAACTTGATAATTTATATTGTCCTTTTCTATCTTCATTATTGCTCAGGATAAACCATTTACTTCCTTGAAGTATCATTAGTGTGATGAGAGAAAATCAAAAATAATTTTAATTCACATAGATTAGTTCGTTTTAATTTATTTCTCTAGATGTTTAGCCAAGGGGTTATTTAGATCATAAGTTCATACATTTTATGGACACAAACTCTCATAGTTGATTATCTCTATTGCTCACGAAAGAGCACTCTCAATTAAAAATGTTACCTAGGCTCAATTTTAGTCTTAGATTAGTATTTAGTTCAAAGTTAATTAATCGAGAAAGACTATGGGGTGAAGGTAAACCCAACCAAGATTTAGGATTCCAACAACCCTAAATTACTGGATGGACCTAATCAAGATTTAAGATTCCAACATCCCAAATTTACTAGTGGACCTAATTTACCAAAGTTTGAGCATTTTTAAGTGATAAAAGCTTAAAAGTATTAAATAGTAAATTAAGAACCAATAATACTGAAATAAATATTTAATAAAGGATTTTAAGAATAATTTCTGGATTCAATCAAGGTAAATAAACAAACTAATTTAAATCCGTGAAGTTTTAAAATAAATGGCTAACTATAATTTATCAAGAAGATATATCAGTGAAAGAAAAGTTAATGGTAAAATATTTGATCAAATAATAACAAAATGAAAAAAATGAAATATATAAACTACATTGCATGGAAAAGAATTGAGAAAGATAACAAGGAAACGAACAAGAAAAAGAGACTGAGTGGATCATAGCTAGTTCTTGAATAGGGACCAAAGCTAGTTCTAGAAAAGGTAGGAGCCACAACTTGAGCAGAAGTTGGTGAAAGCAAGAGAGTAGGAATCCATACGAGAAAGAAAAGATGATGAGGGCACGGATGAACAGGTCAAGCTCCGCGTGATGTGCAAGGTATACATGGATTGGTGCAGTTTATTTTCATTTCGGAAGGAGAAAAAAAAAGAAACACTTCTCTTCATCTTCCTCTTTCTCACGAACACAAGCATTACGTAATCCAGATTTCTTTTTTCTCTTTTTCCTCCATGAAAGCAATTTAATTTGGAAATCCTAGATCTAAGCCCTTCCACATGAAGATGATTCACTAAGAAAATATTAGGGAATTGACGCTTAATCGTAGAAAAAAAAAAATAAAAAAACTGAAATGCTGTTATATACAATTTAAGAGGTATGCTCGACAGAACAAGAGAGAACAAAAATTTAATTAATATAAAAAAATAAGTATCTGAAATATTATTTTACTTGTGGCATAGAATGTCGGCGTTTAAAAGAGAAGCATTAAACAAAGTTGAGTGTTGTTGAGATGAGGATGCTTAGGTGGATGAGTGGCTTGACACTAACGAGAAAAAATGCAAAATGAATATATCCGTGATAGGGTTGGTGTAGCTCTAGAGGCGGATAAAATTAGAGAGAGTCATCTTGGATGATTTGGTCGCATTAATCGTCGACCATCTAATGACACAGTTAGGAGAGTAGATGTTTTAGATTTGATTTAAGCTAAGAAAGGGAGAAGTAGACCTAAAAAGACTTGGACATATTGTATAAAAAATGATCTTAATCTATTAGAATTAAATGAAAATATGACATTCAATAGGACGCAACGGAGAAAAAAGATTCATGTAGCCGACCCAACTTAGTGGGGTAAAGACTTGTAGTTGTGATTTGAAATAATTATTTGAGTAAAAACACAATTAAATTAAATAAAGTAGAATAAATGATGCTAAACTAACAAAACTTGAATGCAGAGAGTTTGCATAATAGTTTCAAGAAAACATGAGAGTTGATGGCTTCATTGACATAATTTTATTAAAAGCAATTAGAAGAATTTTGGTGAACTATAATTTGATTGATACAAAAAGATGAATCTGAAAATTATGAGACCAGTTTAGATTTAGCTTTAATTAAATTTTCATGTCTTTATGCTATGAAGTTAAATCTAAAATATTAAGGTACAATCCTAAAAATATCAAAAACAAATAAAAGAAACTAAATAAGAAATGTCAAGTTATAAGGATGTCCAAAATGAAATAGAGATATTAAATTTATACCATAAATCTAATTATAAAGATTAAGTTACAGAAGCTTAAATAAATTAAAAATTCCAGGAATTAACTAAGTATGATTCATTTATTAAAATACAGGTAAAATATTATTAAATAATGAGGGTAAATCATAATAAAGAATAATGATTAAAGAAAAACTAAATAAACTAGCCAATATTAATGCCTTAAAATGCATTGTCAAATGATTACATGTATTAAGATAAAGAAAACCATAAAGGACTAAAGGGTGAATCAAATCATCGAAGGCTAAGGTCGGCACTAATATTCTAATTTTTTTCAAACAATAAAAGTAAATTTCTTTTGTATAATGATATATTTTGATTATAGGCATTAAGTTAAAGAAGCTGGAATTTAAGGATCAGGTGACGGCAAATCTTTTAAGTGCACTTAATAAAGTTATTACTTCAATTTTACAATTGGAAAATGTCTAAAGAATATCAATCACTTTTTTACGCACAATATCTTCTCATTGTCGTGAGTGTTAATCAGAATTTATCCTATTTCAACTCCCAATGATTATATCATGAAATATCATGTATGATTAATAACTGTACGATGAGGTGAGTATAAAATATAGGATAACTATGAGTATATGCACGGTTATATAAAAACATAGAGCTCATCCTGATACTGAAGTGAACACAAACAACAATATTAAAACAAAATATTAATGTTGAATTCAAATAAAATATTACAACCACACAAATGGAAATAGGAAATATCAATAGACACTGCACATAAACTCAACTAGGGGTCGATCCAGGAGTGGTGGAGGTTAGCTAGATAAGCTCGAAATGGTGGTAGGCGGTCGGAATGGGTAGGATGGGGTGTTGGAGAGTGGTGGTTTCAGTAAGATTTCTGGGAGTTGGCAGTGCTCATGGGTGGCTGAAACAGTGGGGCAGCAGCAATAGAAGATGGTAGGGACGGCTGGGAAGGCTGGAACAGGCAAGGACATCACTGCTTTGTTGTCTGTATGGAAGCAGCAGGCAGGGAAAGGGGTTGGGATGAATGAGAGGGCAGCGACAAGCAGCAGTAGTCGGCTGTTTGGAGTGGCAGCAAGGTGGCGCACCAGCTTTGGAAGGCGACAACAAAGGAAACATGGGGCTGGGAAGCAGCAGCAAAGTTAGAAGCAAATCTGGAAGGAAGCCGCAGAAGACTGGCTATGGAAAGTAGCAGCAAAGTGGAACTGCAGAAGAACATTTGGAAGGTGACTGTTCGGAGCGACTGCAGCAGCGAAGGGAGACTGGGAACAACGGGAAGTTATGTGGAAGGATGGGGAGAAGGATAATCACTACATCAGGAGCGAGATACAGCTGAAACACCACTCAACCCTTTGATACAACCCTAGAAGGGAAACTGGAGACGTTGGCAACTGTCTCGAACAAAACACACGAAAGCACTGACCCTAAAACATAAAAAATAAAATATATAATAATATGATAACTAGAAATATCCCAAATGCACCGACCGACTCCACAACAACTAAAAAATCCTAAACCACGTCAGACTTCCTAATGGTGAAATTTCCGAGAACCATGAGACAAAGATGTGCTCATAGATTTCAACTCTAAATGACAAGATTCAGCAATTTCTTTGACTGATTGGCTAATTTTCCAGGACAACTCCGACTTTCTTGCTGAATTCTCCAACCGGTTAGCTGCAACCATGACTGACGATGAGATCTGGAGATCGATTCAAGCATGAGACCCAATCGGGCCTCAAGAATTGATGGCATCACTAAGTCGTTCAACAAACTCTTATGGCTCATCATAAATAAGGAGGTGTTGGAGGAGGTTCATGCCTTTTTTACTTCCGGTAGCATGCACACTAGTTGGAAGGAATATCGGACAGTCCTCCCGAAACAAGAGCACGCTGATTCGCCTCGTATGTACAGGCCTATTAGTCTTTGCACTACTATTTACAAAGTGGCAGCCAAGCTTTTGGTCAACCGGCTCAAAGGAACGCTGTCTTCGTTGATCTCAGCCGAACAGGGTACTTTCATCCCTCAGCCGAACAGGGTACTTTCATCCCTCAAAGACCGATCTCCAACCACTGATTAATTGCCCAGGAAATGGTTAATAAGCTCAAGAATTCTTAGTCTAAAACAGGGCTCATGTATATTAAAATTGACATGGAACAAGCCTATGATAAGATGAGTTGGAATATACTCCGAAGGGTGTTGGAAGGGAGGTGCTGCCCAAGAACCTTCAGCAATTGGGTTCTTGGCTGTGTAGAGCATCCTAAATTCACTTTGTCGATCAATGGTAAACTCTCACCTTGAATCGAGGTTATTTGCGGATTCTGGCAAGGCTGCTCTTTATACCCATGCCTCTTCATCCTGCATTCCGAACTCCTTTCCATGGCCTTCGAACAACATGCGCATCATATTGGCATTAAATTGGCAAGCAAATCTCCCTGTATCTCTCAGCTTTTGCATGTAGATGATATCATTTTGTTTTCCGAACTTCTATGATGGTGGAGATGAAACTCATGAAGATTCTAGGGGATTGTTGCAACTGGACGGGACAAAAGAACAACACTCTGTTATGAGTAGAGACTGATTTTGGTGAGCAGCGGGACAGAGCACCCGATGCCTATGCACCGAGTTGTGGGCGCTTAAGCGCCCACTTAAGTGCTGCTCTAACAGAGAAGTCGATGCCTATGCGCCAGCCCTGTGTGCACATGTGCCCATATAGGCGCAGACACGGTCTGTTGGTGCCAATGGAGCCAACTATTGGGTGTCAATGCGCCCACTATTAGGCGCCTCGCTCTTAGGCGCAAAGTCCGGGCACCTAAGGTCCAGGAGTGGTTGGTGTAGGATTTTGGTTTTTAAGTCCTTTGGTATTCTTCAACGAGCATCCAGGTGAAGGTGAGGATTTTTGAAGAGTGGATTTCAGTGATTCGGCGTGATTTTTTGTGTCGGATCAGAGAGGGAATATTGTGGAGTGAGTTTTGTAATTTTTATGTGTGTAGAGAGAAACATTATGAGTTTTTTGTAAAACATTCTGAATTTCATAGTGGAAACTTTTGGTAGTGCGGCTTCGTGTTTTTCTCGTTCTCGAGGTTTTTCACATAAATTCTAGTGTAAATTTCTGGTTGTTTTGATTGTGCTTTTGATTCAATTATAGTTCTAAATTTTTATCAAATTAGTGTGATCCCATTATTTTGCGGTGTTGTTTAGTTTCTAATTGATTCTAAGCCTCGGTAAAGTTGGAGATATCCTATCAACTGGTATCAAAGCAGGTTCGATTCGAGTGGGAGCAAAGAACGAAGAAGCAAGATTTAAAGTGGAGAAGTTCAATGGGATGAACTTCGTTTTCTGGAAGATGTAGGTAGAAGATTTGCTATATCAGAAAAAAAAATTATACTTGTCACTACAAGTAATCACAAAAATCTGAATCTATGCCTATAGAGGAATGGGAAGTGGAGTGTTGGATCGAACGACACTGGTTGATCAGGTTGACACCTCCCTTATCTGTTGTGTTCAACACTGTGAAAGAGAAAACTACAGTGGATTTCATGGCGGAACTAGCCAAGATGTACAAAAAACCGTCTACTTCCAATAAGGTTTTTCTGATGAAGTTATTACGCATGAAGATGGTGGAAGATAGTTCATTGGCAGAACATCTCAAAAACTTCAACACTGTAACGAATTTGCTGTGTTATGTAGGGATCAATTTTGATGATGAAGTCAGAGCATTGGTGATACTATCTTCATTGCCGGAAAGCTAGGATGACTTGGTAACGAAAGTGAGTAATTTTTTAAGGACTTTGGAGTTGAACTTCGATGATATTGTGGGTCTAATGCTGAATGAAAAAGTTCGCAGAAAAGCTGATGAATCTTCAGGTTTTGCATTGAATGCTAATAACATGAGAAGATATTTGGGCAGGAATATGGACAGAGGTAGATCCATGACCAAGAAAGGAAAGCTCAAGTCAAGCAGAGGAGAATGTTGGAACTGTGGTAAAAAGGGGCAGTTCAAAAAGGACTGTAAAGCTCCAATAAAAGCTGCTGGTGGCGGACAGGAAAGTAATTTCTCTGCTAAAGTCTCAACTAGTGAAATACAAAGTGACTCTCTGGTGTTATCCCTAGTTAGTACTGAATCCTGGATAGTGAATTCAGATGCATATTTTCATGCTTGCCCCAAGAAAACGGTATTTAAAAACTACATTCAAAGTAATTTAGGGAAAATTTGTGTAGAAGATAATAAGACTTGCAGTATAGTGGAAAAATGTAATGTTGATATCAAGTTGTCAAGTGGAACAATCTGAAAGCTTACTAAAGTTAGAAATGTTCCAAAGTTTAAAGAGAAATTACATCTCTGTGAGCCAGCTGGCAAAGTCAGGACTCATGAGTGCTTTCACAGGTGATTTGTGGAAGGTGGTCAGGGAGACATGGTGATGGCTCGAGGCAACATTGAAGGTGCCCTTTATATGATCGATGAAATGACCGATTTCATTGATGTGGCTGGAAATAGGGTGGATGCAGGTCTGTGGCACCGTAGGCTTGGCCTTATGAGCGAGAAAGGTATGAAGTCCCTACTTTTGAAAAATAAACTTCAGGGTTTGAAATCAGTTGATCTGGATTTCTGTGAAAACTGTATATATGACATGGTGAAGAAAGTTTCTTTCTCAAAGAGTTGGTCAATAATGAAATCAAGAAAACTAGAGTTAGTGCATATGGGGTCCTACTCCAGTTCAGTCTATTGAAGGTTCCAGCTATTTTGTCACGTTCGTTGATGATCACACGAGAAATGAATGTGTTCATTTCTTAAAGCAAAAATCTGATGAATTTGAAGTTTTTAAGAAGTGGAAAGTTATGAGGGATAATGAGATAGACTTGAAGCTAAAGTGTCTAAGATCAGATAATGAGGCGACTGCCGTGATCAGAAATTTAAGAATTTCTGTGCTACAGAGGGGGTCGGGCATGAGTTCACTGCCTAAGGACACCGAACCTGAATGATGTGGCTAAGCGCATGAACAGAACAATCATGGAGCGTGCCAGGAGTATAAAACTGCATGCTGACTTGTCGAAACAGTTATGGGCTGAAGCAGTTAACACTGCAGTTTCTCTGATTAACTATAGTCCATCAATGCGTTTGGAGGAAGGCTTGCCTGAAGCAGTCTAGAGTAACAAAAAGGTATGCCTATCTCATTTAATAGTATTTGGGCGTTCTGCATATGTGGATGTTGATGCAGCTTGTAGGAGCAAGCTTGACTTAAAATCTGTCAAGTGCGTCTTCATTTGATATACGCGAATGAGTTTGGGTACAAGTTCTAGGATTATCAGAAACAAGGATGTCACTTTCAACGAAATGAAAATGTACAAAGACAGGGTCATAACTCATGATATTCAGTCAGCTACTTTTGAAAAATCCAGATATATGGAGATAGATGATACTGGTAATCAGAAAAATGAAGATGAAGAAAGTAGTGTTCAATCAGAAAAAACACTGTAATTTCCTCAGTCATCTTCTAAGGAAGTCAGAAGATCCAGCAGTGTGAAACAACCCATACAAATGTATTCTCCTTTTTTACACTATTTGTTGTTAACTGAAAGTGGTGAACCAGAGTGCTTTGAGTAGACTATTCAAGTTGAAAATTCAAGGGAGTGTGGATGAAGAATGCAATCGTTGAAGTCAAATCAGACTTGGGTTTGACGGTACTACCAAATGGCAAATGAGCAATGCACAACATATGGGTCTACAGGCTAAAAGAGGAGTCAGATGGTAGCGAGCGCTATAAGGCAAGACTTGTTGTTAAGAGTTTCCAACAAAGGGAAGGAGTGAATTACTCAAAGATCTTCTCTCGTCATGATGGCAGTAAACTTCACTTTCCTGTTAGCTGGCACCTCCTTGTATTCAAAATCCTCTCGACTAATCGCAACCGGTCAATGAAGTCATCCAGATTCATTTTTTCCCTCAAAATCCGATGTGTACCTTCACTCTCAAGTTTTTATATCCTCTAACAGACACTTCATACATCTGCCTCCTCTGATACTAAATCTGAAAGTGTCATGGTCTGACTTCTTCACTGGAATCATCACTATGAAAGGGAATAGGGTGTTCCTCCCTCTCTCCTCTTTGAATCTCGCTAACACAATCGAAGGTGACTTCTCTCTGAGTTCACTCCTCAATTTCGACAAGCCTTTGTTGAAATCGGCGGATTTCCCACTACACCACTTCCATAGCAAGCTCTTGAACAGCTTTCGACACTTGGCTCCTTGGTTTATGGTTTGGGTTGGTTTGAGGGGTGAAGGGTGGTGAATGGAGGTGATGTGGGCCAGGAAAAAAATTGGGTTATGTAGTGGGGGATTTAGGTAACCTAATGATAGGACTAAGATTAGGATAAGTTTGATACCAAATGATATCGACGTTAACCCAAACAACAATAAGAAAACCAAATATTGTAACTAAATTCAAATAAGAGAATACAACCACACAAACGAAAATAGGAAATAACAACATACACAACACACAAACTCAAATAGGGGTCAGATGTAGGGGCGTGGAGGTCGGCTAGGTGGCCGAACTGAGCAGGATGGGGCGCTAGAGGGTTGTAGTTTCAGCAAGTAAGGTTTATGGGAGGAGGAAGAGCGGCTGGACAACTGGGTGGTAGCAATAAAAGATGGTAGGGACAACTGGGAAGATTGGAATATGCAAGGATAACACGACTTTGTTGTCCGGGTGGCAACAACAGGTCGGGAAAGGGGGGTTGGGGTCAGTGGGAAGGAAGCGTCAGCAATTGGCTTTTTGGGGTGGCAGCAAGGTAACTCACAAGCTTCGGAAGGCAGTAGCAAAGAAAAGGTGGAGCTAGGAAGCAGTAGCAAGGTGGGTGCAAGTCTGGACGACAGCGACATGTGGAAGTTAGTCTGGAAGGCAATGACCGAGGGGAAGTCTTTCTAGATAGTGGCAGCAAAGTGGAACTACAAAAAAACAGTCGAAAGGTGGTTGTTCGGAGCGGCAACAGCCGAGAAGGGCGACGGGAAACGATGGGGAGCGATGTGAAAGGATGGAGAGAAGGATAATTACCATCTCAGGAGCGAGATATAGCTTGAGCAACACTAGAATACTGGATACAACCCTAGAAGGGAATTGAAGACGTCGACAGTTGTCTCGAACAAAACACACGAAATCACTGATCCTAAAATATCAGAAAATCAAANGATTTAAATTTTATTATGTTACTTAATAATTCATCCTGAATATCCTGATGCTCAGTGAATATTGATGTCTTGANGGCATACTTATTTTATTTTTAAAGATTGAAGTGTCACTTGAGGGCAAGTAACATTTTAAGTTTGAGGGATTTTGATACACCTAAACTATATAGTGTGTTTTTAGACATATTTTTATACCTATTTTTGAGTTATTGTGCTTTAATGGAAGATATTTGTGTGTTTTTCTTTTAGGTACAGGTAAAAAGGTGAAAAATGCATAAAGGAGTGAAAAAGGAACAAATTTGGAGCAAATAGGAGAAACTTGGGCAAGAGTGTTTTGGCGCCTAAGCGCCAGATCCGGTACTTAAGCGCCGGTTAAACAGAGAAGGCCTCACCTAAGCGCCAGAGGCCTCCCGCCCTTAAGCACCAATGGCAGTTATTGGATGAGTAAATTTGGTTTTTGCAAATTTTGAGGAGCTTTTTGAGGCACCTATTGGCTTAATAGGTGGTTAGAACCACCATAGACAAAAATTATTGCGAGAGGATGCATCTCTTGGAGAAATACATCTAGTCAAGACATAATTTGAAGAGATGCCAAGGCACCTTTTGGAGATTTATAAAAGAATGATGATTGAGTCTTTGAAAGTGTGCTTGAAAAGAGAAAGTTTTGAAAGTTCTTGAATTGGGGAGTTAGTTTGAAAAGATTTTCAGGCACCACATATTTATTTTATCCTTTTTGTTTTTGTTTTTATATTATGAGTGTTGTAAAAGAGAAGATATTTAAAGGAACTTCAAAAGTTTGTTGGAGGACTTGAGATAAGTTTTTATCTTTTATTTTAGACTACTTTTGGTTTTAATTGAGACTTGTTGTTGGTTTCACAATGATTTCTACTTTTAAACTAAAGTGTAGTTTTGTTTTGTCCATGGATTCTGAGTAGTTTTTTATCTTTCTTCTTAAAATGATAAGTAATTAAGTGTTGGATGGAAGTTGAGGAGAGTATTGATCATTAATGTTGTAAGAAGTTGTGATGATTTAAATCCATGCACTTTATTTACTTCTTGATTTGGCCAATCCAGATGTTATATTTTTTTTGTGAGAACATGTATGAACCGGGTTGGTATTGTCTCATCAATAATTAGAAAGAATCACATGAGGTTGTGTGAATGAGAATGTAGTTCAAATGATTGAGTGCAAATAAATAGAGAAATATTTATTGAAGGGTGTAGAGTTAGAGGACTTTAAAGTGACAGGTGAAAGCCCCCAACTTGATTTATTATTTTAGGTTCTGATACAGGAATGTTAGCCCCCATGTTGAGGGAATCGAGAGAACTCTAATAATCTCCCTGCCTAGCCCGTCTTAAGAAATATTCAAACTTTAAAATAACCAATGTTCTTTATAGCATCTCTGGTTAGGGTAAAAAATATTATTGCTCCTATTTGACACAACACAATTTGCATACTTTCACAACAGAATTCCCATTACTTATTACTGATTCATGATAAGAAGAAAGATATTTTTCATCTTTAGTGCTTTTCTTCTACAAATACTCTAGTTATATTTTTAAATTGTTATTATTCTATCAAAATATTAAAAATACCAAAAGTATTTAAATTTTTATTACTGCAAGATTCATCTTTAGTTTAAATAATTGTCTTTTTAAAAACAAAAAGTTTCTAAAAGTGCATATTACATAATCTCCCTGTGGGTTTGATATTCAGGTCTTAATCAAAAAGTCATATATTACTTGATAACGGTACATATACTTGCGTAGTATCCTAATATATATAAATTAAAAGTTAAATTCTTATTTTTCTTCAGGATCAAGCTTTTTTGTTTTGTTTTAAAATAAAAAATATAAGTGAAACATATAATCAAAATTATTGTTATACTGTTTCATATAAGAAGTAAGTCGGGATCAATCCCCTAAAAAGTAAGGTTTCAACCTGTGACCATTTACTTTGAATATTTTTTAAGTTTTAAGATCTTTGATATCCATAGCTCCATAAGGATAAACTTTCATCACGACAAATGGGCCCATCCACCTGGACTTATGTTTGCGTAGAAATAATCTTAACCTTGCATTATATAGCAAAACTTGTTGCCCTGACTCAAAATTTTTAGTAAGAATCCTCTGATCATGCCACATCTTCATCTTTTCTTTATAAATCTTAGCACTCTCATAAGATTCATTCCTTATCTTTTCAAGCTCATTTAATTATAATAGTTTTTTCTCACCAGGATCCTTTAAATTATAATTAATCTCTTTAATATCCCAATATGCTTTATGCTCAAGTTCAACTTGTAAATGACAAGCTTTCCCACATATTAGCCTATATGGGGAAATTCCTGTAGGAGTTTTATATGTAGTCATATAAGCCCACAAAGCATGGCCAAGTTTGACTGCCCAATCCATTTTTGTTGAATTCATAGATTTTTCCAATATTCTTTTAATTTCATGATTGGATAATTCAGTCAAACCACTTGTCTGAGGATGATAAGCAGTAGCAATTCAATGGTTGATATGATATTTTTTGAATAATTTCCCCATCATTGAATTTCTAAAATGACTTCCCCCATCAGTTATGATCACTCTTGACATATCAAATCTATAAAATATGTTTGTTCTCAAAAACTTTGCAACACTTTGAGCATCACATCAAGGTAAGGCAAAGACTTCTATCCATTTGGATACATAGTCTACTGCTATAGATATATATAAAATTATGAAAGATGGTATAAATGGTCCCATGAAATTTAATCCCAAAACATGAAATATCTCAACTTCCAACACATAATTGAGGGGAAACTCATTTCTCCTAGAAATATTGCCTACTCGTTGACATCAATTATAAGTTTTGATATAAAATCTCTCCAGATTGTTGGCCAAAAAAATCCATAATGTAAAATTTTGTATGTTGTTTTATCAACACCAAAATGTCCCCCAAAATCAGAATTATGACATTTTTGGATAATTTCACAAGTTTCTACTAAAGGTTCACATCTTCGAATAATTAAATCATTTCCTTGTTTATACAAAATTGGGTCATCCCAAAAATAAGACTTAGCTTCAGATAAAAATTTCCTCTTCTGTTGGTATGTATCACTAATAACAAAGTTTACAATGTCGGTATACCATGGAACACGTCACTCGTTAATACTAAACAATTATTTATCTGGAAAATGTTCATTAATTTCTTTTTCAAAATAGCGTGGTTTTTCAAATTCAAGCTTAGACAAAAGATCAGCAATTTGATTCTCATTTCCCTTTTTATCTACTATCACAAAGTCAAATTATTGCAAAAGAAGAATCCATCTTATAACTCTTAGTTTTGCATCCTTCTTTCTCATTAAATATTTAATAGCATAATGATCATAATGCAGAACACTCTTAGTTCCAGTTAAGTATGATCCGAATTTATCAAAGCATATACTATTGCAAATAACTCTTTCACAGTTGTGCTATAATTAATTTTAGCTTTATTAGGAGTTTTATTTGCATAGTAGATTACTTCAAAAATCTTATCATGCTTTTGTCATAAAATAGCTCCAATAACATAATCACTTGCATCACATTTTAACTCAAAAGGTTTTTCCTAATCTGGTGAAACAATAATTAGTGCAGTGACTAATTTTTTTTAATCGCTCAAAAGCTTTTAGGCACTCCTTATCAAAGTTAAAAATTACATCCTTTACAAGCAAATAGCATAGAGGCTTAGCAATTTTTGAAAAGTTTTTAATATATGGCCTGTAAAATCCAACATGTCCTAACAATCTCCTAATTTCCCTCACACTTGTTGGGTATGGTAAATTAGTGATCACTTGAATTTTTGCAGGGTCTACTTCCATACAATTTTTTGATATCTAATGTCCTAAAATAATTCCTACTCTATCATAAATTGGCATTTTTCTCAGTTAAGTACTAAATCTGTTTCTTCACAACGCTTAAGAACTTTTGATAAATGTTCAAAATATGATTCAAATGAAGTTTCAAATAATGAAAAATCATTCATAAAAACTTTAATTCCTTTTTCAATTAAATCACAGAAAATAGCTATCATACATCTTTGAAATGTAGTAGGGGCATTACATAAACTAAAAGATATTTTTTTTCTAAAAGCAAATGTACCAAAAGGATTGGTAAAAGTTTTTTTCTCTTGATCCTCAGGAGCTATTTCTATTTGGTGACAACCACTATATTCATCCAGAAAATAAAAGTATTATGCCCAGCTAGTCTATCCAACATTTGATATGTAAAGGGTAGTGAAAAATGATCTTTCCTAGTGGTGAGATTTAATTTTTTATAATCAATATATTTTCGCCACCCTGTGACTTTTCTTGTTGGTATTAACTCATTAACTTCATCCATAGTCACAATCACTCCTCCTTTCTTAGGAATACAGTGAATCAGACTAACTCATGCACTATCTGAAATTCTGTTGATAATGTCAACATCTAACCACTTTAAAATTTCTTTCTTAACAACTTCTTTCATAATAGAATTTAATCTCTTTTGAGGATAAGCCTTGGGTTTGCAGTTCTCTTTCAAATGAATTTTATGCATACAAATTGAAGGACTAAATTCTTTAATATCAGCAGTTGTCAATCTAAAGGCTTTCTTATAATTATTTAAAGTTTTCATTGAACTCATTTCTTCTTCAGTAGTTAGTTTTGAGAAAATTATAACATGTAATGTTGAGGAATCACCTAAAAAGGCATACTTTAAATGTTCAGGAAGTAACTTCAATTCAGGTTCAGGAGGTATTCCAATTGATGGACAAAAAGATTTATCTTTTTATATAATGTCCAAAACTTCAAAACTTTCTCGAACATAATTCAAATCTTCCTTATAAAAATCTTCAAATTGATCTAATTCCTCTTCTTCCGTGTTCCAGCTCTTTCATTTCAGATTTCTCTTCATAAGTTATTTTGAAATGACATTCACTCAAATATCTTATCACATCCATTCAACATTCATCATCTTTACCTTTTGTAGGGTATTTCATTGATTTTGAAATATTAAATGTAATTGTTTGATCATTGACGAGCATAGCTAATTCCTCTTTCTACAAATCTATCATTTCTCTTCCAATAGCTAGAAATGGTCTCCCCAAAATGATAGGTATCTCTTTATCTTCCTCCATATCTAGCATGATGAAATCAACAAGAAAGATAATTTGATCCACTTTCACTAAAACATTTTCTAAAACTCCTTTAGGATATGTCATTCAGCGATCTGCTAAATTTGGAGTTACAGTAGTAGGAGATATTTCTCTTAATCCTAGAGTTTTAAATATTGATAAAGGAATAAGGTTAATGCTTTCATCTAAATCACATAAAGCTTTCCCATAAAATCTGTCTCCTATTGCACATGAAATTGTGAATCTACGAGGATCTTTAAGCTTTTTAGGAAGATTTTTCTGAATTATAGCACTACACTCTTTACTAAGTGCAATAGTCTCATTATCTTTAAACTTCCTTTTCCAATTAAGAATATCCTTCATATACTTCACATAGGTTGGTATTTGTTTTAAGGCTTCAGGAAATGGAATATTAATTAAAAGCTTTTTAAAAATTTCTAAAAATTTTGAAAATTGTTTATCCAACTTTTGTTGACAAAGTCTTAGAGAAAATGGAGGTGGTGGTTTTTTCAAGTCAATTTTAAGTTGAGAAATAGGTCTCTCTAAACCTTTTAGAGAGTCTTATTCAGGCTCTCTAAATTCTTTTCTCTCTACCACAATCTCTTTTTGAACTCTACCTTCTAATTCTCTTCCGCTTCTAAGTTGAACGGCTTTTACTTGCTCTTTATTCTTGCCATTTAGATCTACTTCTGTATTACTAGGAAGTGTTCCTTGGGATCTATTACATGATGAATTGGCTATTTATCTCAGTTGATTCTCAATATTTCTAATTGTAGCTCCTTGACTTTGTAACAGATTTCCCATTTGTAACACCACTTCTTCTATAGACAATTTTTTCTCCTTGAATTATGGATTACTAGTGAAACCTGGTGGATAAGTAGGTCTATAATTACTATTCTTTTGGTTGTTCCAGTTTCAAAATGGGTTTACTTGATTTTTCACCCATTGCTGATTATTATCACACGAAGTATTGTTCCAGTTAAAGTTAGGATGGTTCTTCCAACCTGGGTTATAATAGTTTGAATATGGGTTATTCCGCTTATTTTTTTTGTATTCAAAGTTTCTAATGATGCTTGAGAATCTACATTTAGCCTAATGAATTGTCTTCAATCATTGCAATTGATTGAGAAAAATTCTTTCCAAATTGGTCTAACTTCCTTGAAATTGTAGTAATTGGATTTGCTAATATTGCAAAAGCATCAGATTCATGAATATTGGCACTTTCTTAGGATTTATCATTTTAGAAGGCCATTGAAAATTATTAGTAGCTATCTCTTTAAGTAAAGCATAAGCGTCATGAAATGGTTTTGACATCAATGAACCACCAAAAGCGACATCGATAATAGATCTAAGAGATACAGCTAATCCATTGAAAAAGGTTTGAATTATTAACCAATCTGGTATAACATGGTGTGAACACTTTCTTAGTAGTTCTTTAAATCATTTCCATGCTTCATAAATAGATTCCCCTTTAAACTGACAAAAAGTTGAAATATAATTTCTAAACTTTGTTATTTTTTATGGTGAAAAATATTTAGCAAGGAATTTTTGCGTTAAATCGCCCCAGGTTATGGTAGATCCAATTACTAACGAATGTAACCATATCTTACCCTTATCCCTCAGTGATAAAGGAAAAATTCTAAGCCTTATAGCATCATCTGATACACCATTATATTTAAATGTAGCACACAATTCTAGAAAATTTGCAAGTACAAATTTGGATCTTCAGTTAGTGCTCCCCCAAACTGATTATTTGATACCATTTGGATAATAGTGGGTTTAAGTTTAAATGGATTAGTCACTAAAGTAGGTTTTTGAATACTACAATGAAGTTCATCCACCATAGGCTTTGCATAATCTCTTAAAAGTCTAAATTCTTGATTGATTTCAACATTTTGATTATTCTAATCTATCATTTTTTGAAATTTTTTATTTTTTCAGTAATTTTGAGCTTTTAAATTTTTCTGATAGTTTTTTCTAATTCAGAATCATAGTGCACCAGGCCTGTAGAACCTAAACTACGCATACATTACTATGAAACAACATAAAATAAAATCACAAAAACAAGAACTTTATATAAAAAACAACACCACAATATTCCTATAATAAATCTAAAGCTTAAATAAGACTTTATAAAATTAGAAATTTTCTTTCTAAAAATTTCTTCAAAACTTTTGTATTTTGTCCATGATAACGACTTCAAAATCTTAATCCCGACTTTAATCGCATATTAGCTTTATCCCTCAGCGAGAATGGAAAAAGTCTAAGTCTAATAACATCATCCAAAACACCATCACATTTAAATGTAGCACACAATTCAAGAAAATTGTCAAGCTCTAAATTTGGATCTTCAATTGGTGTTCCCCCAAATAGATTATTTGATATCATTTGAATAATAACAGGTATAAGTTCAAATGAATTAGCCACTATAGCAGTTTTTTGAATACCACAAGGAAGTTCATCCACTGTAGGGTTTGCATAATCTCTTAAAGGTCTAAATTCTTGATTAATTTCAACATTTTGATTAATTTGGTTTGTCATTTCTTGAATTGTTTTATCTTTTTCTATATCTTTTATTTTTTTCTATTTTTCCAGCAGTTCTTTCTAATTCAGAATCGTAGGGCACTAGTCCTTTAAAATATGAACTATGCATACATTACCACAAAACAACATAAAATAAAATCATACAAACAAGAACTTATATAAAAACAACACTAAAATATTCCTATAATAAATCTAAGAGTTTAAATGAGACTTTCTAAAAATTAATTTTTTTTTTTTTAAAAGTTCCTTCAAAAAAATTTTTAACTCCCCAAGCAACGGCACAAAAAACTTGATCCCGATTTTTATGACAGTACTACGAAGTATGTGTGGTTATATTCTCAATTCTGTTATCTATATTTCTTACTTTACAACGGTGCCAAAAACTTGACTCCAAAGCAAATAAGAGTGTAACTATTATATTTAAATATTGGGATACTACGCAAGTATACTTATCGTTATCAAGTAATATAGGACTTTTTTATTAAGCCCCAAATATCGAACTCACATGGAATACTACAAATGTTTAATAAGAAATTAGATAACAAACTCAACTTTAAAAATATTCTTATTCAAACTATAGATGCTATAATAAGAATGAAAGTTTGAATATTTTTAGTAATTTTTTATAATTGAAAATAAAGTATACAACTAACTAAATTTAACTAGATATTTGTTAGATGAATGTAATGTAAAAATAATATATTTTTCCTTATCATGAATCAGTAACAAGTATAGAAATTTTATTGTGTAAGTATTCAAATTTTGTTGTGTCAAATAGGAGCAATATTATTCTTTACCCTTACTAGAGATGCTTTAAAGAACATTGACTGATTTAAAGTTTGAATAGTCTTGAAGATGGGCTAGGTAGGGAAGAAACTAGCTCTCACTCTAGAGTTCTCTCTTCTCCCTCCACCTATTGGCTAACATCTCGTATCGAGGGTAAAACACTAAATCAAGTTGGGGGCTTTTGCCTGTCACTCTAAAGTTCGCTAATTATATACCTTCAAAGTTTATTTCCTATTTATTTGCACTTAACCATATGAATTACATTCTCATCCATACAATCTCATGCGATTCTTACCATTAGTTGACTAAGACAATACCTTCTTACAACAAAGATTAACATCTTAATTAGTCAAATCAAGAAGTAAATGAAGTACAAGGTTTGAAATCATCACAACTCATTCCGACAATAAAGATCAATAGTTCACACAAGTTTCATCCAGCACTTAATAACTTATCATTTTAAGAAAAAAGATAAAGAAAACTACTCAGAATTCCTAAAGAAATAACAACAACACTTACGTTTAAAAGTAGAAATCATGTAAACACACAAGAAGTCTTGTCGCTATTTTTTGTTTCGAAAATAAGATTTTAAATTTAAATTTAGAATTTAATATATATATATATATATATATNATTTTTGAAAAATGATGGTACTGAATAGATCTCATATATCTAATAGTTTAAATAGCTGAGCACAATACCATAAATGATATATCATCTCGGAGGATGAACGTGTCACTTATTAGTAGGCTTAACTATCTAAACTTAAAAGTTTATGACTCTATTTTGGTCTGCAAAATTAATGGCCAACAAATTCCCCTATACATAAATTAGATAGGGTTCAGATTAATATGGGTTCTGAATTCCTATAGAGGCAAGCCCCTATAGTTAATTACATCTTAGACAACCGAAGTCACGTAAGAAAACTATCGATAATGATCAGAGGTTTCGTCTTCAAGAATTCAACGTTCAAATTTCCACGATGGTTTATAGGAAAAATCAAATAGGATAGATTCAAATAAGAACAGTTATTTCCAGAATCCAAAGAAGTGAAAATTAGGAGATGTCGATGATACTGAAGGAAATTTAGTAACATCTCAAACTAACCTATGATTTAGCTTTACGTCATTGAAAAGGAGATTATGTGATATTTCAGTCCTCTAAATTATTTAGATATTCAGGATTTATATCTGTATATCATATGCAAATAACCCGAGAAAATGTGAGGTTTTATGTCATACCAAGCGACAACCTCGGAAGCCTAAAAAGTTTAGGACTTATATCGTACGATATAAAAATCATAAAAAGTCCTAAAAGATAATCTGAGGATTTACGTTGCGTCAGACGAACGACCTCAGCGTCATGTATGTATGTTATTTAAATCAATTGAAACTCGGTTGAAGTTCCTTCTACCATCATTCGTCGTAGTCTCGATTGCTGCATGGAGATGAATCACCAATCGACAACGTCGTCGTCTTGACCCGAGAAGAAGGGAGGAATAAGAGAGAAAACTATGCCTTGAAAGGCCTATCCTAAGAGACTGTATAAACATACTAAAAGAACTTGTATTTAAAAGTTTGAATGTATGTGAACATCTATAGTGCAATATAATATAAGAAAAAAACAACTATGTAGTGACGCACTGTAATAGGAAAAGACTGGAGGAAAATTATGGAAACGAAGCAATATAAAAAAAGGAAAGACTATGCAATAAAAAAAAAATGTGCAGTAAAGGAACAAAACTGAAACAGTTAAGTGTACCTGATTAAGTCTGGCGATGCTACAAAACATATTACAATTGCAAAATATAAAGGGTTTAGATAAATATTTATAAATTATAAAAGAAAGGTTAAGTGATGAGCATATAAAAATTTAAAGTGGAATATTAGCTTTTAATTTAGTTTAGGCTTAGACTAGACCTCTCTTTCTCTCGATCCCACAGGCAACTGATATATCGAAGTCAACCTATCAACATCAACTAGAGGTCACCAACGAATCACCCTTATAATCAGGCCGCCCTAAACCCTATCTTTTAAAAGGTGCGTGAACGGAGTAGTATCTGAACTCAAAGTGTAGTGCACCTATATGTGAAATGTAGTGTTTGAACTCATCAAAGTGTAGTGCACCTAAATGTGATATGTAATATCTGAACTCATCAAAATGTAGTGCAAGTGTAATATTTGTGTAAAACTCGCAGTATCTGTTCTTTCTTAAGTATAACATCTGTAGAGTGTTTGTAGTATATGTTCTTTCTAAGTACCATTTCCCAAATCTTTTGGGGAGGGTTGGAGTTGCCGACGACTTAAGGAAGTGAAAGGGCATCACCCTATTGAATGTTGATTTTATATTTCAGCTATAAACAAAGCTGTCAAATGGTTCTTTGCATCATTGTCTGTTACCCCTCGTCTCGAACTAATAAGCCACCTCGATATCTCATATGATCCTCTAAAAATTTTTTTTTAAATATTTCACGGCTTGGGATTAAAAATGTTTAAGCAACTTTTTAATATGGATCATCACTAAAATTGACATAATACGCAAGCTTTGAATGTTCAGCATGGAATAAAAAAAAAATCATCTGCTATTAACATAAATATTAGATCATGTGTCATGAAAAATAGTAACCAATCTCCCATCCAAGCAATCAAAATATATTGAATCATACATATATATATATTTATATTATAATTTCTTTATTACAGGTACACAAAGGGGACTAACCAAACACAAACAAGGGCACATGGCATAGGNCCAAAATACGCAAGTTTTGAATGTTCAACATGGAATAAAAAAATCGTCTGCTATTAACATAATTATTAGATCATGTGTCATGAAAAATAGTAACCAATCTCCCATCCGAGCAATCAAAATATATTGAAGCATACATATATATATATATATATTATAATTTCTTTATTACAGGTACACAAAGGGGACTAACCAAACACAAACAAGGGCACATGGCATAGGGACAACAAAGGAGGAAGCTACCAGCTGACGTATTCATAAATAAGAACAGTTAAGAGGGCAAGAATTGAACCGAACAAATGACCATAAGTCAAGTCACCACCAAGCTAAAACCGAGGCCAGCAAGGGGAAGCCACCAGCTAACACCAAAAAGGATCACAATTGAATGTTNTCAGCCAAGAGGGCAAGAATCGAACCCAAGAAATGACCATAAGTGAAGTTGCCACCAAGCTAAAACCGAAGCCAGCAAGGGGAGGCCACCAGCTAACACCAAAAAGGATCACAATTGAATGTTTATGGGCCAAGAAGAATCATAGGAAACCACCAGTCTCAAAGTAAAGAAATTCGAAGCATTAATCTGGAATTTTCATTCAGCAAATATTTTAAACAGGGCAGGAATTATAAGAAGCCAAAACTGAACCTCAGAAACAACTTCCTCAGCATTAGAATAGATCCCAACATGTATTCGAGCAAGAATAGCAGCAAAAGGAGTAAAACCGAGCCACCAAAACAAATAGAAGCTATTTGAATATGTCTCGAATAGAATTTATAAAAAGAGTCAAGTATCAAAAATGTTTCAAATTTTGATAGTCTCAAACACATTTTTTTTAGAGAATGTATAAACAACAAATGAATGCTCCTTTTTATTCCTTAAAAAAAATTCAGCAAATATATAAAGAATCGAGTGGTATGTATGTAAATACTCGAAGGTTGTGTAACAAGTATATGAACACATAATTTCATCCCTATGATCCGTTCAAAATCTGAGATACAATGCTCATTAAGATTATTCCATATGGTTTCAGTGAATGGTATTAGATTCAACAAGTGAATTAATTTCAACCAATAACAAGGAATTCAACAAATAAACCAGATTCAGTAAATGATGAGACCAGTCTGTTAGTGAACCGCATGCAACAACCAACCATGATATTCAATTAGTAATCTAACCTTGATAATTGACATTGGATTTAACTGCTAAAAGTGCATCGGTGCCTTCAAACTAATTTCACGACCATCCAGGTTTGAGAATAATAAGGAATGCGTGAAGAGATTGCTATTTTGGGGTGTTAAATATGTACACATATAACAGCTGCATTAATTATCACCCAAAATCTGCATATATAAACATGTATATATGAAAATAATAAAGGACTACAAACCTATCAAATAATCAAGAAATCTATTTGTGTTTATTGAACATCAAAGCAAGGGTCAAGGGAAGGAAATCCCTCACTGATTTGTGAGAAAAAAAAAATGAATCTAATAAGTTTAATAAGAGTATCAAAACACCGATGCATATATAATGCTTTTCAAAAGGATATACATCGCAAAGAATCTTAAATCCATTAATTCAAGATCATAAATTTCATCTTTAATTCTTATTCATCCAAGTCAAGGTGTAAAAGAATTTCACCATGAAAATGAGCCTCACGTTAGATGGCCAAAGGTGAGAGGAAGGAGAAGAACTCATTTCTAGCTACAATAACAAACAAAGACTTCTAAATTGCAAAATGAATCGCAAGCAGTATTTCTTTTACTAAAAAAAATTCATGCCTAACTTTATTATATTACAGCAATAATGTGTTTCAACAGTAGAAGAGAATCAAATATACTCCATAAATCCAAAATAGTAAAGCTCATTTAACATAGTTGAACCAAAACCTTCATCCATTTGAGATTCGAAGCTTAAACAAACCTTCCAGTTCAGGTGAGACTATATATACAAAAGCTCTCACGAAACAAAAAAAGAAAGATCACTTCAATCAAATTCTCATGGCTATATATATATATAACGATAAAAGAATCTTTACTTAACTATTTGTAAAATAATGAGGAAGTTTTTACCTCTAAATGTCTCTAGAATTTTTAAGAGAATTTAGAAGCAGTAAGCAAAAATAATCTCTAGATCCCACAAACGGAAGAAGCTAATCTCAAATGAAATTGTCAGCCAAATCGATTTTCTTTCTTAGTATATGGATCAGAAAGAAAATCCAACCCAAAAAAAACTCTCCAAGCAACTTTCAGAGAACACAGAGCCAACCTTAGTACAAAAAAATCTCAAATCATTCAGATGAAAAGAAAGTCAAGTCCCTAACCCTTCCTCGAGAGGGGGTATTTATAGCCGAGAATGAGAGGGATTTGCCTCAATACATCCGCATTTGGGCGGGAAAAAAAATCCGTTAAACAAAAAGAGGTTATCGGCAAAAAGATCGGCGACTAAAATCGGTTAAGACCAGTGAGGGAAGGGACGACCGGAAAACCGGAAGAAACTCTGAGAACTGGTTAAGAGAAGAGAGGAGGAGAAAAAAGTCCAGTTAGGGCAAGAAAGGCTTCGGGAGGAGGAATGGAGGAACGCGGAGAAAAGGAATAGATTTAGGTTTTTTTTNATATATATATATATATATATATATATATAAGAAAATATCGAATTTTGTGCAAACGCAGCGCCCAAACAAAAATATGTGTCCTTCCTAGCTAAAATTGACGTTCCGGATGCGACAGCGCAGTCCGTTTCATCATCTGGGATCTTCCGGACAAATTTGTCAATGATCGCGCCAAATTAACTTCGATTCGCGCGTGGCGCGCCGAATGAAATTATTTTAACCTGATCGGAGCTGTTTAACGAGTAAGATGAAAATATTGACCGACCCTCGCATAAGCAACAACCAAAGTCAAATACGACGCTTGCAGCGGCAAGTCAAACATCGCACACACCACAGTGTCCACCTATGTCTTTCAAATTTCTATAGGAGCTCAATTTGAGCTTCAATATGTCGGCTTTTCGANACCTCACGTTAGATGGCCAAAGGTGAGAGGAACGAAGAATAACTCATTTCTAGCTACAATAGCAAACAAAGACTTCCAAATCGCAAAATGAATCGCAAGCAATATTTCTCTTACTAAGAAAATTCATGCCTAACTTTATTATATTACAACAACAATGCGTTTCAACAATAGAAGGGAATCAAATATACTCCATAAATCCAAAACAGTAAAGCTCAATTAACATAGTCGAGCCAAAACCTTCATCCATTTGAGATTCAAAGCTTAAACAAACCTTCCAGTTCAGGTGATATTATATATACAAAAGCTCTCAAGAAACAAAAAAAAAAGAAAGATCACTTCAAACAAATTCTCGTGGCTATATATATATAACGATAAAAGAATCTTTACTCAACTATTTGTAAATAATGAGGAAGTTCTTACCTCTAAATGTCTCTAGAATATTTAAGAGAATTTAGAAGCAATAAGCAAAAATAACCTCTAGATCCCACGAACGGAAGAAGCTAATCTTAAAAGAAATTGTCAGCCAAATCGATTTTCTTCCATAGTATAGGAATCAGAAAGAAAATCCAACAAAAAAAAAACACTCCGAGCAACTTTCAGAGAACACAAAGCCAACCCTAGTAAAAAAAATCTAAAATCATTCAAATGAAAAGAAAGTTAAGTCCCTAACACTTCCCCCAGAGAGGGTATTTATAGCCGAGAATGAGAGCGATTCGCCTCAAGGCATCCGCATTTGTGCGGGAAAAAAAATCCGCTAAACAAAAAGAGGTTACCGGCAAAACGATCGGTGAGGAAAGTCGGTTAAGACCGGCGAGGGAAGGGACGACCGGAAAACCGGAAGAAACTCCGAGATCCGGTTAAGAGAAGAGAGGAGGAGAAAAAAGTCTGGTTAGGGCAAGAAAGGCTTCGGGAGGAGGAATGGAGGAACGCGGAGAAAAGGAATAGATTTAGGTTTTTTTTTAAACTAACTCTTTTTTTTTAAAAAAAATTATTATATATATTTTTTTATTAGAAAATATCAAATTTTGGCAAGCGCAATGCCCAAACAAAAATATGTGTCCTTCCTAGCTAAAATCGACGTTTTGGATGCGAAGGTGCGGCCCGTTTCGTCATTTGGGATCTTCCGGACAAATTCATTGACATTTGCGCCAAATTAATTTCGATTCGCGCGTGGCGCGCTGAATGAAATTATTTTGACCCGATCGAAGCTGTTTAACAAGTAAGATGAAAATATTGACCGGTCCTCGCATAAGCAACAACCAAAGTCAAATACAACGCTTGCAGTGGCAAGTCAAACATCGCACACGCCACAGTGTCCACACCTATGTCTTTCAAATTTCTATAAGAGCTCAATTTGAGTTTATATGTCAGTTTTTTAATCGACTCAATCAAATGTTAAGGATCTGAAACCGTCCTTATGAAACTGCAAGGAGAGAAGAAATGGCTTAAATTTCTAACGGGTGTGAGTCCCAGTCTAGTCCTTTAAAAGAGTCAAAATAGGGAGATCCTAAGGCTAGATCTTAGGGTATCTAAATAAGGGAAAAGAAGCTCAAAATTGAGGTCAACAAGTCTAAAATAAAATTAAATGTATTCACAAAAATAAAAAACTTATCTTAAATTCCTCTCCACCAAATTCTTGAAGTTCCTTTGAATCTCTTCTCTTCATTTCTCTTACAATACTCAATATTAACACACTACAACTCCTCTCTTTCTTCTCTCTAAAAGTATCATAATTAATCTAAGAGAGAGGGGCGTCAGCGGCTAATTAAGTCTCCCTCAATCATTCAATCCAAGTCTTCTTACATAATTTTCCAAAAGGTGCTTTGGTGTCTATTCAAAATGTGTCCACATTCAATTAATCTTCCAAGAGTTGTCTTCTTTCAATAGTCATTTGAATGTATTTTCGTGTCCATTAACCATAAACCACATTTTCACCAAGAGTTGCTTTAAACACGCCTTCAAAAGTTTTTCCAAATTCATTGAATCATCAAATAACTACCTTTGGTGCGTAAGCGCAAGGTATGCAGCGCTTAGGCACAGCTTTCTTTGTTATCCTGACGCTTATGTGTCAGTCCTGGGCGCTTAGACGCCACGGTTCTTTTGCACACATTCTTTGATTTTTTTGCGAATTTGATCCTTTTTCACTCATTTCACCATTCTTCGTCCATTTTACTGTACCTGAAAGAAAAACACACAAATACCTTCCATTAAAATACAATATCTTCAAAATAAGGTATAAAAATGTTTACATAAATGCTATATGTTTTAGTTGTATCAACAAGCTACGTCCTACCAATTTGGTCTAAAGTTTGAACGAAGGGTCTTTGATAGGTCCTATAGAGAGGTCCCTATGGGTAATCTAGAAATGGCAGGCTAGAATCTACCCAGGGCTACCACACAAGCTGGAACTTACTTTAGATTAGTCAATATTCAGTATGCACTCGGAAGAAGGTAAAGAAACAAGTATGCTCCTATTTATCACAATACAACATTTTAAACTTTAAGAATTTGATTCCTACACTAATTATAATCTCATCGCAAGGAGAAAGAGATTTTAATTATATAAAAACTTTCCTAATTTTAACCAAACTCCTTAAATTAGGTTTTTATTTGATTTAGTTAACATTAATTTTATATAAAATTAGTAAATTTAGGAAACGATATGCATGCTTCTATAGTACCTCTAGTGTGTAAACTATTTTATAAATTTCAAAATATTTCAATTTCGCACATTGGTCGCTAAATATAAATTGGGTCACTTTTTTAGTCATTTTTTGAAAGCTAAATTATTATGTAATTGCAGGTCGAGTCAGAGTCTTCTTTTAATGGTTTGTCAGACAATCCTAGCGCCTTGGTGTGTATTTAAAATTGCATAACCTTTATTTATGAAACGAATCCCCTCTTTTAAGTAAGGGATCTTAATAAAATTACATAATTGTATCCTTACGGTGTGTAGGTATGACAAAGGTACTTTGGTCCATACTTGAATTCAGCCAGTGGGTCGGCGAATAATGACCGACTGGCATTTTGGCTAGACAGCTGTGGATCCAGGATGTTGCACGTCTGAATGGTCACTAGGCCTACAAATTATTTTCCAAGAGGATGTGTGACCGAATGGTCGCTAGGACTAGTGGCTATTTGTTAAGAGCCCAAGTCTTTGCTCCTGGGGCTTTGGAGACCATTGGTCTTTTTGTTTTATCTGAGGTTGCCGGTGGTGGTCTCATCCTACTAATTGTAATTAGTTGGATCTTTCGGAGGTGATTTTCCCATAGCAAGTGAGGCGCACCGCAACTATTACATAAGATCTGCCTTGTGGGGCTAGTATTCTCAGACTGTTCAAGGTAAGGTCTGCGAGGTCGCTTCACCACTTTAGCTGTTCTTGAGATGACATTTCTAATTCATGCTAGCACTTTTTAATATATATATATATATATATATATATATATATATATANCGGGAAATAGATTGGGATGTGTTAAGGGTCCCTCAGAGAAGCTTAACAGGGAGTTTGAGAGGCCTCAGTAAGAAAATTTTTACCACACCCTCCATGGCCGTGAGGGGTGGATTTTATAGAAAATGGCCAAAGGGGAGCTTAGCTGGCCATTTGAGAGCTTAGCCCCACTGCTTAGGTGTCAAG